>JAVIAB010000139.1:65747280-65897280 GCA_032433765.1 Megaustenia siamemsis
AAAGAGAGAGAGAAAGAGTGAGAGAATGAGAGAAAAAGAGAGAGAAAGAGAGAGAGAAAGAGAAAAAGAGAGAGAGAAAGAGTGAGAGAGAGAAAGAGAGAGAGAAAGAGAGAGAAAGAGAGAGAGAAAGAGAAAAAATGAGAGAGAGAAAGAGTGAGAGAAAGAGAAAGAGGAAAATAAAGGAAGTGAGATTGAGATTGAGAGATGGGTGAGTGAGAGAGAGAGAGGAAAAAATAAAGGAAATGAGATTGAGATTGAGAGATGGGCGAGTGAGAGAGAGAGAGAGGAAAATAAAGGAAGTAAGATTGAGATTGAGAGATGGGTGAGTGAGAGAGAGAGAGAGGAAAATAATGGAAGTGAGATTGAGATTGAGAGATGGGCGAGTGAGAGAGAGAGAGAGGAAAATAAAGGAAGTGAGATTGAGATTGAGAGATGGGCGAGTGAGAGAGAGAGAGAGAGAGAAAATAAAGGAAGTGAGATTGAGATTGAGAGATGGGTGAGTGAGAGAGAGAGAGAGGAAAATAAAGGAAGTGAGATTGAGATTGAGAGATGGGCGAGTGAGAGAGAGAGAGAGAGAGGAAAATAAAGGAAGTGAGATTGAGATTGAGAGATGGGTGAGTGAGAGAGAGAGAGAGAGAGAGAGAGAGGAAAATAAAGGAAGTGAGATTGAGATTGAGAGATGGGTGAGTGAGAGAGAGAGAGAGAGAGGAAAATAAAGGAAGTGAGATTGAGATTGAGAGATGGGTGAGTGAGAGAGAGAGAGAGAGGAAAATAAAGGAAGTGAGATTGAGATTGAGAGATGGGTGAGTGAGAGAGAGAGAGAGGAAAATAAAGGAAGTGAGATTGAGATTGAGAGATGGGTGAGTGAGAGAGAGAGAGAGAGAGGAAAATAAAGGAAGTGAGATTGAGATTGAGAGATGGGTGAGTGAGAGAGAGAGAGGAAAATAAAGGAAGTGAGATTGAGATTGAGAGATGGGCGAGTGAGAGAGAGAGAGAGAGAGAGAGGAAAATAAAGGAAGTGAGATTGAGAGATGGGTGAGTGAGAGAGAGAGAGAGAGGAAAATAAAGGAAGTGAGATTGAGAGATGGGTGAGTGAGAGAGAGAGAGAGAAAGGAAAATAAAGGAAGTGAGATTGAGAGATGGGCGAATGAGAGAGAGATAGAGGGAAATAAAAGAAGTGAGATTGAGAGATGGGCGAGTGAGAGAGAGAGAGAGAGAGGAAAATAAATGAAGTCAGATTGAGATTGAGAGATGGGCGAGTGAGAGAGAGGAAAATAAAGGATGTGAGATTGAGAGATGGGCGAGAGAGAGAGAGAGAGAGAGAGAGAGAGAGAGAGAGAGAGAGAGGAAAATAAAGTATATAGTGTCCATAAATAGAAAAAAGTGTAGTTGAACGTTGAGACTGACGTTGTGTGTTTGAAATTATCATTGTGATGAAATTATCGCCCTTTCTTCAGTCCGTAAGCAACTCATACACTGAGATCTTGTTAGCGTTCGTCCGTAAAGTTTACAGCTGAGCCCCGATATCTGCACATTTCGGCCCGACACATTCATCTTCGGCATGCGTACTGTTCTGTTCTGTTTATGGAATCAGTTTCACTGCAGTCGGGGATTCCCCATATCCGCTCCACTCATTTCACAGCTGCCTCCAAAGAGCAGCGTTGGCGAATTCTGAAGGTCGACTACCATGCAGCCTTATTCGGAGCATGGCGACGAGTCAAAACGACTTTCATTGAACAGAGAGTTCACAGTCACTTCCTAACTCCAGTCACTTCCTAACTCCAGTCACTTCCTAACTCCAGTCACTTCCTAACTCCAGTCACTTCCTAACTCCAGTCACTTCCTAACTCCAGTCACTTCCTAACTCCAGTCACTTCCTCGACAAAACACATTGCAAACAGATCAGTGAAACAGTTTCAGCGGCAACGTTAGTCTCTGCAAACACAGGGCGGCATGCAGCCATTTTGTATTGTCGGTTGTTGGGTTAGCAAGTTCGTCTCCAGTGCGAGCCTAGTCGACAACGTGGGCGACAATTTCAAACAATTCCGAGAAGAGAGTGCCCACATTCACTTCCAAATCAAGTTCACTCAAATAAATCGACAAAAACCACATGAACAATTGTGGCAACAAACACCGTTTTAGTGATGGCACTCTCTGAAAGGAGGGAGCCGCGATAGCTCAGTGGTTAGTGAACTGGACCACAAAGGACACGAGGTAGTGTTCGATCCCAACCGACAGCTTCCGGGTTCACCCAGCCTTAAATGGGTACCGGATTTTTTTCTGGGAAAGTAAAGCAGCATGGGCGTAATACCGACCACATTACCCCAAAAATCATGTGCCGAAGGTCTGTAAAATTTATGGTCACTAACACCATATTCCCTATACGCCACTTGGCGTGACGGGGCTCTTGACTTACTTGTTACTTGTACTCTCTGAAAGGGCCTGCGACTATGTTCATCATCTTCCCGAAAGTTGGTCGATGAGTAGATTTCATTGAGAAACTTTGCCGGGAGGCCGGTGTTTTTGGCCTACCCTTCTCGACTTGTAACTGCTAATTGGTCTTTAATGTGCGTAACTGAACTTGGGAGCTTCTGGTTGACGCTGACATCCGAGAGTGCTGGACAACTGATCCCACTACTCAGAGACCAGGGGAGGTTTCAGCCACGAAGTTACATATTATGAATCGTTGATGACATATACATGATGGTGAGTACTGCATCTTTTTTTATTGAGTTTTTTGTGTGTGGGTAAGTACCGGATCCTTTTGTAGTGAGTTTCGCACTTATTTCCTATGGGGAAAAAGCCATCATTTATCTATCTATCTATTGACCTCTCGACCCGTCGCCGGCCGATAGGGCGTAGACCAAGATACTCCTTCTCTTATCTGAATTTTTGTTCTAGCAGTTTTCAATTCTTTTAAATATATTTTATCAAATCTCGGCATTTGTCTCTGTTCTGTGCAAGCAGCTCTATCTCATTGAGGGAGCCGATTCCTGTTGCTTTTGCCTCTCTCACTAATGTTCTTCTCAGTGTCTCTCTGGGTCTTCCTCTTTTTCTCTTACCTGTTGTTTCCCACATGAGGGCTTGCTTTGCTATTGGGTTATTATCTCTTCTCATCACATGTCCAACATATGACCATCGTCTTTTCTTTATTACTGAAGATATTAGTGGTTGATTGACGATTTCTCTAATTTCCTCGTTTGTTTTGAATTCGTTCCACACTATACCAAGTATTTTCTTTAGACATTTATTTTCGAAAGTGTTCAACTTTGTTTCTATATCTCTTGTTGTTTTCCAGCTTTCACACGCATACGTAAGGGTTGATAGTACATTTGATTTGAATAGTCTAAGTTTTGTGTTTGTGCTGATTAGTTTTGATTTCCACAACTATTCAAAGACATTGCTGCTTTAGCTATTCTGATTAGAATTTCTTTGCTTGTATCCCCCTCTCGATCAAAGTGACCTCCAAGATAGATAAAGTGATCGATCTCTTCTACTGGTTTGTTTTTCATGTATATTTTGTCGTCTGTTGGAATTAAGCTTTTCATGACTTTAATCTTTTCGTGATTGATCTCAAGTCCAATTTTGCTGGCTATTGATGATAGTTCATTTGTGTTTTCCTGCATCGTTTTTATCTGACTGCTGATGAGAACTATGTCATCAGCAAAGTCGAGGTCCTCCAAATGGTCTCCTTGTATCCATTCGATGCCTTTATTACCAGTGCAGCTGTATATATAATATATCCTTTTTTTCAAACGAAAATGATAAAATTGACAAACAAAAATATACCTTTCCAAGATTTCTGTGATGCTAAAATAATGAGGACAAGTTATTTGATAATTGTCTGGTTAGTGTATATTTTTAGCAGTCGTTCATTTGCTGCATAGCTAGATCGATACCCCTACTCACATGATTAACACAAAACTGCTTTTATATTCTAGCAGCATGCCATGTTTGTCAGGGATCTCGCAAAGGTTACCTCACCACGGGCCATTGCCACATATATCATTAGGTCCAGTAATGAGACGTTTACAGATGACCTTAGGAAGTCAATCAGGCGGGACTGCTTCTGTTTATAGGGTGTGGCTGATGTAATAACATGGTGGTGATGGCGTTATTATCATCCTCATAGAATGAAGTGTTTTCTTACTGCTTAAACTTGACACTAGCTCCAAACTGTAGGCTAGCTTGTAATAACAATTCTTCTCAGCGTTCACATCTGAGTATCACATCTCAGCGTTCACATCTGAGTATCACATCTCAGCGTTCACATCTGAGTATGTTGTATCACAAGTTTACGGCAAAGCCCCTAAATCTGCGCCTTTAGGCCCGACACATCCGTCTTCGGCACGGCTAGATTTTGCTTTAAAATATTGCCCCTGGCAGCGGTAATTTATTGTTTTAAACTTTTCGATTTCTAATTGCCAAGAGCCCTTTAATGTGCGCGTGTGCACACGGAATCTTCTGGTTTTAGCTGTTTTCCCAGAGTTCTAGGAATCGGATCTCAGCATGAGAGACCAGACCACGTTAAGTCCGAGCCCGAGCTGTGATTACATTTAAGTTCAATAGAAATAAATACTTTGTCACGTGACCTTGTGATCTGCAAAAACATTAAAACATTTAATTGTGTCCGATTTACAAGAGAAGTTAAGTAATGGCGAGAGATTTCTTCACTCGACTAAGCCTCACACGCAAGGAGAGAGTCCTGAGACAGGCCACTGGATAATGTGCCCTGGCGTGACAATTCAGAGAAGGAAAAAAAACTAAGGAAAAAAAAAAGGATATTTCAGATTAGTGAATCATTTGAGAGGAAATGTTTACATAACTCTGAAACAAATCACAAATAATCAACAATAGAAAAAAACAAAACACGGTCCGCAGCAGGATCGAGCATGTACTCCTCGCCACAGCGCCTTGCCACATGAAAAAAAACGCTAGAGCGCACGGTCAACTCAGCTACCTAAATAGATAGCTATCATTAGCGATGTCTTTCACGCAGGTGTATTCATGACTATAGGGTTAGGCTTGCAACTCGGGAACAAATTGTTTATTTTTCAGTTTTTGACGATCCGTTTTCAGTTAGTCATGTTGTGCTATTGTAACGATGGTAGCGCGTAGTCTCTCTTTTCTTGTGTGGAAACATTCTAAATTATGTGATTATTAACATAAAACTATGGTTATATTCACAACCATCTAGAATATTGAAAGGCCCGCGGTTTGAAAGGAATCACCCAAAGTTCGTGACGTTTTCAGTATTACAAGCATGGGCTGTTGTGAGTAAAATGACGTCAGTCGTCTAGAGCTCAATTAGTTGATGAACCACAATGGTTGAGGATTTCGAGATCTCTCAGCCCAGAGGTTTCAGTTCAACTATAGATGGCTGTGGTCATCTTGTGTCGTAACATTTTCTGATATGTGTAATGAAGAGAAGAAGGTAGATATATGCTGGCCATGTGATGAGGACAGAAAAAAGGAAAATCTCAAAGCAAGCCATCAATAAAGAACGCATAAGAAAAAGAGGTAGAACTAGAGATACGCTTTGATGAATATTGATGCGAGAATCAAACACAGGGGGTATCAGCTCCATTGCAAGGTTAAAAGGCTTGCACAGTACAGGAACGTATGGCGAGATACAATGCAGATCAAATGCAGGTGTGACAATAACAAAGATAGTTGGACGTGAAGAGTCTAGAATTTCATTGAATGGTTGCCATCACCTGTCTCTCGATGACGCTCTAGAACAGCAGTGGCATCAAGTAGACGTGGCTTTTCTTGTCACTTCCTGTACACGTTTTCTGTGTTTAGTCAATCCCTTCTTACACAACTTCTGATGGAATCTCACATCTGATAAATTGACTTTCGTTTAAGGGGGAAAATAATCAGTTTTAAGCTTCATATGTTTTGTCGTTTGTCTTCACTTTATTAGGACTTTAGTAGCATGTTTGTCTTCATTTTATTAGGACTTTAGTCGCATGTTTGTCTTCACTTCATTAGGACTTTAGTCGCATGTTTGTCTTCATTTTATTAGGACTTTAGTCGCATGTTTGTCTCCACTTCATTAGTACTTTAGTCGCATGTTTGTCTTCACTTCATATTGACTTTGATAGCATGTCAAAATTATATATTAAATTCTTATTTTCCTAAAACAGTTTTATTTTTTAGATCTGTTTATATTCTAATTTGGAAAGGTTCACTGAGTGCAGCAAGATCGATTACAGGATTAACTGCGATGGCATTTGTTGTAATAAAGAGAGCAGCCAAGGCAAGTTGTTCATTTCTACAAAAAATAGCGCTACATTAAATTTAGTGTTTAAAAAAAAACCTTTTATTCCTCCTTCGTTGGTTATTGGAACTCAGACTCCTTTGTTTTGGTGTCCTGCCAAGGTTAGTACCAGTTGACGAACTTAAACAGAATAATTTACTTCACTACAGGGAATTTCCCCAGTTTAACATGAATGCCATGGGTTCAGCCACACCAAGAACAGTTGTGAATTCAATAAAATGTGTGCCCCTGGAGGGACGAAATATGATGTCTCCAGACGAGGTATCATTAACAACTCCGATGTGTTTTTGACGTCAAAAGAATTTCTCCTTTTTATGGATAACCAAGTACAAAGAATGTTTTGAATCATCATCATCATCATCATCATCATCATCATCATCATCATCATCATCATCACGTATCATGACTGCTGGCGTAGGTGATCATGTCTTTCCATAGCTTTTTATCTCGACAGTTATTTATCATTTCTGTTGTTGACCTTCTGCCAAGACATTCTCTTAACCTGTCCGGTAACTTTTCTCTTTGCTTCCATTTATCTCTTCATTCCTCAAATTCCCCAGTTGTCACAATATATTCCAGCTGTTCCCTTCACATTACATAGCCAACAAATGATGCTTTTTTTCCCCTAAAATTGGAAATTGGCTCTCTTTTTCTCTTTTTGCTTTGACCTCTTTCAGAACGTTTTCATTACTCTTCTTAGCTGTCCATGGTATTCTCAACATTCTTATGTAAAACCACATGTCTTAAGCTTCCAGTGATTTTCTTGTCTGTTGTCCTATTGTCCATAATTCATATCCATATGTTAAAACTGGTTCTACATAACATTTAAGAACTCTATTTCTTATATGTTTTGAATACACGCGCTTGAATGATTATTGTTAGAGTTTTGGTATGGAAATACCATTTAGTCTGATTTAACTCACCAACAGAGGACCCCTCGTTTCTAGGAATTAAAAAACAAAAACATGACGTGTATGTAAAATTAATATTATTTTATCACAATCTGAAATTACGTTTTCATTCATTCGAGTTTTACTGTTGTGTAGATGTGCACGGATAACATATGCAGAAGCTGGATTAAAATAAGAGAAGATGTACAGAACATCATTGTCAATGGAACGAAGAGTTTTTGTTTTAATGTTAAATTGAGCCAGTATTGACATATGGAAATGCATTCTTGTCATTGAGACAACAGACAAGAACATCTAGCGATAACAGGAGTGTGGTTTTACAGAAAAATGTTGAGAATACAGAGGACAACAAAAAATTGTAATAAGGATGCTCTAAAAGAGATCAATTAAAAAAAAACATATCCAAAATGTCAAAAATATCCTAAGACAGATGTTTCGTACCATAAGATGCAGGTATCATGGCTGCCGTAACGACACAATCAATCTAGCTCACTTTGTCCTGTTGAGGGTGGACTATGAAGAGTCGTCGAGTGAAGGAAGAAGAAGAAAGAAGTGTAGAGGAATAGAGGGTGGTCGGCTGGATGCTCTAAAGATGAGACGTCGGTCTGTGCACAAGAAGGCCCCGAATCCCGTCACAGCAGACGATCATTACTTTCTTCGAATCTGTGCTTTCTTCGTTGCTTCTACATTCTCGCGATCCCTGGCTCCTTCTCTCACCAACGTGCTCAACTAACATGGTAAACATCATATACCTGTGGCGAAGGCGGATGTTTCGGGCAGAAAGGCGCAGATATTGCGGCTTGTCGTAAACTAGTCACACAAAACATCAAGTTAACGGATGTACGATGAAGTAGAAAAAAATAGGCTAGAGAAAGAATTAAACTTGGCGGTATAGCACACATCGTCTGGATCTCTTGATTGAAGAGTGTCAAGATGGGATTAAACTAATCAATTGATTGTCATTCCACTAACCACCATGTTACAGACGCTCTCTAAAAAAACGTGGTAATAAAATGTACGCAATTATTTTATTGAACATAAATAAATGAAGCAGAATATACCATGATGTTGGAAAGTGATTGTCTGAACTGAGCCAATAGATTTATCTCGCCTGGTTGCTTGTGCGGTACAGCATAAGTACAATCGATAACTTTCAAGGGAACAAACCCGTCTCAAGTGTGTTGTTTGTTAGGGCTTACTGCCCGTGTTTGAAAGATAGATTTCGTGTAGTGGTTTGTGTGGCCGAGTCGGGAGAGCTACAGTACCTGTCTAGTCTATACGGCAAAGTTTAGTTATAGATATGATATAAATAAACATTGTATGTTTGCTGCATTATGTTGCATATATACACATATACACACACCCAGACACACGTGTACATTAGCGTTATATGCGTGCTTAGCTCCATAATTGAAGTCATCAAGTTGAAACTCATGCTGACTGTAATACAATGTCTATTGTTTGCATATTGACTACCCTATGTCAGGCAACATGCAGTCATTATTATTCAACAATTGGTAATGTGATGAATATCTATAAAGGTGAACAAAATAAATGTAAAAAAAAAAACGTGATTAAAAGAAACAATCTAATTCGTTCACTTCATCTTGATTCCACAAACCTAGTTCCTTCACTTCATCTTGATTCCATAAACCTAATTCGTTCACTTCACCTTGATTCCATAAACCTAAATCGTTCACTTCATCTTGATTCCACAAACCTAGTTTGTTCACTTCATTTTAATTCCACAAACCTAGTTCCTTCACTTCATCTTGATTCCATAAACCTAGTTTGTTCACTTCATCTTTATTCCATAAACCTAGTTCGTTCACTTCATCTTGATTCCATAAACCTAATTCGTTCACTTCATCTTGATTCCACAAACCTAGTTCGTTCACTTCATCTTGATTCCATAAAACTAATTCGTTCACTTCATCTTGATTCCACAAACCTAGTTCCTTCACTTCATCTTGATTCCATAAACCTAATTCGTTCACTTCACCTTGATTCCATAAACCTAAATCGTTCACTTCATCTTGATTCCACAAACCTAGTTTGTTCACTTCATTTTAATTCCACAAACCTAGTTCCTTCACTTCATCTTGATTCCATAAACCTAGTTTGTTCACTTCATCTTTATTCCATAAACCTAGTTCGTTCACTTCATCTTGATTCCATAAACCTAATTCGTTCACTTCATCTTGATTCCACAAACCTAGTTCGTTCACTTCATCTTGATTCCATAAAACTAATTCGTTCACTTCATCTTGATTCCATAAACTTAGTTCGTTCACTTCATCTTGATTCCATAAACCTAGTTTGTTCACTTCATCTTGATTCCACAAACCTAGTTCGTTCACTTCATCTTGATTCCATAAACCCAATTCGTTCACTTCATCTTGATTCCACAAACCTAGTTCGTTCACTTCATCTTGATTCCACAAACCTAGTTTGTTCACTTCATCTTAATTCCATAAACCTAGTTTGTTCACTTCATCTTGATTCCATAAACCTAGTTCGTTCACTTCATCTTGATTCCACAAACCTAATTCGTTCACTTGATCTTGATTCCATAAACCTAGTTTGTTCACTTCATCTTGATTCCATAAAACTAATTCGTTCACTTCATCTTGATTCCATAAACCTAGTTCGTTCACTTCATCTTGATTCCATAAACCTAGTTTGTTCACTTCATCTTGATTCCATAAACCTAGTTTGTTCACTTCATCTTGTTTCCATAAACCTAGTTCGTTTACTTCATCTTAATTCCATAAACCTAGTTCGTTCACTTCATCTTGATTCCATAAACCTAGTTTGTTCACTTCATCTTGATTCCATAAACCTAGTTTGTTCACTTCATCTTGATTCCTTAAATCTAGTTTGTTCACTTCATCTTGATTCCATAAACCTAATTCGTTCACTTCATCTTGATTCCATAAACCTAATTTGTTCACTTCATCTTGATTCCATAAACTTAATTCGTTCACTTCATCTTGATTCCATAAACCTATTGTGTTCGCTTCATCTTTATTCCATAAACCTAGTTCGTTCACTTCATCTTGATTCCACAAACTTAATTCGTTCACTTCATCTTGATTCCATAAATCTAGTTCGTTCACTTCATCTTGATTCCACAAACCTAGTTCGTTCACTTCATCTTGATTCCATAAACCTAGTTTGTTCACTTCATCTTGATTCCATAAAACTAATTCTTTCACTTCATCTTGATTCCATAAACCTAGTTTGTTCACTTCATCTTGATTCCATAAAACTAATTCGTTCACTTCATCTTGATTCCATAAACCTAATTCGTTGTGGTAGGCTGGGTAGTCTAGAGGTACGACATCAGTCTCTAGACAAGGACCTGGGTTCAAAGCTTACCACAGACGGTGTTAATCCCAGCTTTCTTCGTGTCGTTACCCTCACCTGGTCTTTGGGAATAAGATCCGATGACTCTCTCGGATAACGCAATAAACAGGTAGTCATGTTTTGAAGAACACTTGGCGCTTACAGGCCATAACATATGGTGAAGAACACTTGGCGCTTACAGGCCATAACATTTGGTGAAGAACACTTGGCGCTTACAGGCCATAACATTTGGTGAAGAACACTTGGCGCTTACAGGCCATAACATTTGGCGAAGAACACTTGGCGCTTACATCTCATAACATTTGGTGAAGAACACTTGGCGCTTACATCTCATAACATTTGGCGAAGAACACTTGGCGCTTACATCTCATAACATTTGGTGAAGAACCCTTGGCGCTTACATCTCATAACATTTGGCGAAGAACCCTTGGCGCTTACATCTCATAACATTTGGCGAAGAACCCTTGGCGCTTACATCTCATAACATTTGGCGAAGAACCCTTGGCGCTTACATCTCATAACATTTGGCGAAGAACCCTTGGCGCTTACATCTCATAACATTTGGCGAAGAACCCTTGGCGCTTACATCTCATAACATTTGGCGAAGAACCCTTGCCGCTTACATCTCATAACATTTGATGAAGAACCCTTGGCGCTTACATCTCATAACATTTGATGAAGAACACTTGGCGCTTACATCTCATAACATTTGATGAAGAACCCTTGGCGCTTACATCCCCTAACATTTGGTGAAGAACCCTTGGCGCTTACATCTCATAACATTTGGTGAAGAACCCTTGGCGCTTACATCTCATAACATTTGGTAAAAAACCCTTGGCGCTTACATCTCATAACATTTGGTGAAGAACCCTTGGCGCTTACATCTCATAACATTTGGTAAAGAACCCTTGGCGCTTACATCTCATAACATTTGGTGAAGATTCCTTGGCGCTTACAAACTAAAAGAGTAAGCCATAACATTTTGACTGCCGCTCAAGCAAAATTGTCAGGGAAAAAAACAACTAGCCACACCGTGGATCGCAGGTCGTGTTACGGAGTTCGTGCACATGTGTCAGGATTATTCTGAAGTTTCTCAAGATCCTCAAGGGGGATGGAAGGAATTTCTAGACACTATAACTGTTTACAATTCCAAAGTTTTACTGAACAACTATATTGGTAAATTGTGACAGGAGAGATGTCTCAGTTGACGTATTTAATAACGCAATCTCTTGTAACAACTTCATATAATATGTTTTTAAATCACATGTCCATAAGTTCTCTACAATATCAAGTTTCTTCATAACCTAGCTCTAATGTTCCTAGAAGCTATCTACGCCATAAGTTCTCAGTTCTATATACTATAATGCCTCACATCCAATGGGCAGAACCTCTGTCATCATCACCATCACCACCACCACCACCACCATCATCATCATCAAGTACCGTGCCTGGTGGCGTAGGTGGTCATGTCTCTCCACAACTTTCGATCTCGACAGTTATTTATCATTTCCGTTGTTGACCTTCTGTCATGTCATTCTCTTAAGCTGTCTGGTATCCTTTCTCTTTGCCTCCTTCTATCTTTTCGTCCCTCGATTTTTACAGTTGTTAAAATATTCCAGCTGTTCCTTTCTCATTACATGGCCAAAAATGACGATTCTTTCTTCCTATTATTGGAAATCTCTATACCAACATAGTCTACTCAGTATTTCAATAAACTACTGTCTCATGGTTAATATTGTTAACACGATTCTAACTGCTGTCGTCTTATTTAAGTCCATATCATATTTTAACGCGACTATAAACTATTTCCGGAATCTTGCTCCACGGTTAAATTTGGTCTAAAACATTTCGTCTATATCAGACATAGTTCTAAGAATAATCTAGCCACACAACTACTTCTCTTGATAGTTCCTCTGCTTGATAGTAACTTCAGGCCATTTGGAAAACGTCCTCTCAATACTCCCCCACTAACATCAACCGCTCAGGTCTCTTACTGATCGCTCCTGTTGTTTGTATCGTCAGCCAGCAGATGCTGCCAAACCTACTCATCTTTGTCACAGTAAGTAACCCAGTTGAACCCCGATATTCACGCTTTGCCCGTGACTTTCTGAGCTCATGCTCGTCCAATTTCTTTTGTCTCCCTCAAGTAAGACCACCACTAAATACTTGTATATATTATCTAACCTTCTTTCCGTGTAAGGTAATTTTGTTTATTGTCTTCTCCCCTTCTTCCCATGTGAGATAACTTTTATTTCTCTACTCGCTAACAAAAAACAACATGCTGGAGTCAGATGTGTTAGGCCGAAAGGCGCAAATATCACAGTTCTACTGCAAACTACAGCACAACGTGTCTACGCCCACTTAACGTCTTTCTAAGGACGGATGATGAAGGGAACAGCAATTTCTTTAAAAGGCATCGGGTGAACGACAGGAAGGCAATACTTGAGTTGAAAGAAATACAAAATGACATTAATTTCCTAATGCACTAGAAAGAGACTAATTTTAGTGAAATAGTAATACTAAGATCCATTTGGAAAAAAGGAAACAATTATGTCTGCGACACATCAATAGCATTGTGTTGTTGTATTACCAGATGACGTAACTATATAAAAATGGAAAGCAAAAATTGGGGAAGTGAATGTTGTAATGCATGTGACAAAATAATATCTGTACATATTAAACAATAAAGTAATGAATTGTTTTGTTAAATGATTCTACAATTAGAATCGTCTGAATGTGAAAACAAAATAGCCCCACTTAAGAAAATATCAAAAACACAGGAAAAAAGAAACCGTAAAATGTTTAAATAATGATAGTATTACATGACAGTAATACCATTGGGAGATATGGTAGTTAAAGCTATTATCCGATTGTGATGGAAGAAAAGGTAAAATCTCTAACAATAATAATAAAGAAAGGGAAATAATCCAAGAAATCGTTCAAGGGGAAATACATACTAAAAAAAAAATCAGCAACATACAGAAAGCACATACATCTCAGTTTTGAAGCAAATTCATCAGATGATAACAAAACAATAAAGAAAGCAATCATCAGATTTGCATTTCCCAAAAATACATAATTATTTATAAATTTGATTGATACTATAAATACTATTGATCTCTCTTACATTTTAAAATAATATATTCTAAGTCACACTCATGCTAAACTGTTATATATTTCATACAATGTCATGTATAGTAATTTGGTTTACCTTTTTATACATTTTAATAATCTAAACTCTCTCTCTCTCTCTCTCTCTCTCTCTCTCTCTCTCTCTCTCTGCGACCAGGACTCAGTCAGAGTAGAATTCCAGACTCCCACATGAAGTCAGCTGTCAGGTTAAGTGTGTTGATCGCCCCCACAGACAGAACGTCACATTTAGAGTCCGCCAGATCCACTCTGAATGAACACCCGTTAATACGTTGCACTGTGTTCTGCGCCAGTGGCCCAGTGCATCCGATTTCAGCCATCATTTTATTCAGGTTTGCTTTCCTTAGCCTTTGATTGTCCCCAATCTTTCTGCAAGGCAGCAGATTGTCTTTTCTGTATGGGGATTCTGCCCTTAGATGGTCTGCCCTCCCAGGTTTACGAGCACCATCTGCCCGAGTCACTAGAGGTGACTAACACAGACATGCACACACAAAGATATGAGATGTGAATAACACAGACATGTACACAGCGATACGAGACATGACTAACACCGACACACATCAAGATATATGACACATGACTAACATAGACATGCACATCGATATATATATATGAGATATGACTGACTTAGACATGCACACACAAAGATATGACACATACCTAACATAGACATACACACAAAGATATAAGATATGACTAACACAGGCATGCACACACAAAGATATGAGATGTGACTTACATAGCCATGCACACACAAGCATATGAGATGTGACAAACACATACATGCACACACAAAGATATGAGATATGACTAAAATAAACATGCGCACAAAGATATGAGATATCCCTAACCCAGACATGCACACACAAAGATATGACACATGACTAACACAGGTACACCCTAAGTTATGAGATATTACTAAACTCAGACGCACATAAAGATAAGATATAAACAAGATTAATCTAAACAAAATGGTAGGTTGCATTATATATATATATATATATATATATATATATATATATTTGTTTGGAGTTTTGGTTAGAGACAGAGATTCTTTCAGCAGACGGGCTGTGGTGAATGCAACGTTCTGCAAAAGACATGTGACCTTATATATATATACATACATCACCACAGCCCGTCTAAAAGAATTTGTCTCTAACCAAAACTGCCACTTCTGTTGTCACATTTAAGGTCTGCTTACAATCTTTAAACTAACTTATTTTGATCTGCCCCTAATGCGTCGCCCAGGAATCATGCCTTCCATTATTGTTCCAACTGTGTTTTTCAAATGGCCATATTATTTTAATTTCCTCTGTAGAATGGTGTTTATATGCCAGTTTTTAAAAATCTTTCAATCGTTTATTATATCTTGATTGCTCTTTATCCAAAGTACCTGAAACATTTTTCTGTAACATTTTGTTCCGAATGAATAGATTTTCTTCTTTGCTGTTTGCGAGATTGTAGATGATTCACAACCATATGTTGCTATCAGGAAGACAGATCTCTTCAGTAATTTTTGTTTTACCGCCTCGCAGGTATTGCGCCATATGTTCTTCATGGCGTTAAGTTTTTATGGTGCTCTTGTTAATCATCTTTTGGTTTTTTTTTCAGGCTGTCTCCATTGTTATTTACTACAGATCCTAGATACTCATAGTTTGTTACAATTTCAAGTTCTTCACTGTTGATGATGATTTTGATTTAACTTTTTGTTTTGTTAATGAACGTTATCTTAGTTTACTGTATGTTTAGTTAGAGGTTTTGCTCTTCACTATGTTTGTTAACATACACATTTGTCTCTTTTAACCTTCAGTAATTGTAATGTTACTGCCTGGCAGGTATTGTGCCATATGTTCTTCATGGCGTTTAGTTTTGATGTTGCTTTTGTTAATCTAACAGAAGTGAAAAATAAATGTCGTGATGGACACTTGTGGAGAGACATGATCACCTACGCCAGCAGGCTTGGCACTTGATGATGATGATTGCTAATCTTCTTTTGATCTTTTTCTGGCTGTCTTTATGGCTAATTACTACAGGTCCCAGTTATTCATAGTTTGTTACAATTTCAAGTTCTTCACTGTTGATGATTTTGTGTTAGCTCTTAGCTTTGTCAATGGATATTATCTTAGATTTCTCTATGTTTTGTTAGAGGTTTGCTCTTCACTGCGTTTTTTAAGCACATTAAGTTGTCTCTTTCAATCCTTCTGTACAGTTTGAGAAGAGGACTGTGTCATCAGCGTATCTGAGTTCATAAATTAAGTTGCCATTTATTGTGAAATGATCGAAGCTCACAAATCTGTCATCGTTTCTGACATTTCTCGTGATGTTCTCAGTGTAGATGTTGAACAGGTATGGAGAGAGGATGCATCCCCGCCTCACCCCTTTTTGTACTTCAAACATTTGATGTAGCGCCCTGTACTCTGATAGTTGGTTGCTAATAAAGATATCGTGATTCGATATTTTGTATTATCTGTGTTGGAAAGCCCATATCTTTCATGATGTTCCACAATTTCTGACGATGTACGCAGTCAGAAGCTTTAATGTAATCTATGAAGTATGTATACAGTTCTATGCTCCCTACACTTCTCAAGGATGTTTCTCATGTTAAAGATGTGGTGCCTCTATTATGTATGAAACCTGATTGAACTATATGTAGTTTTTGTTCTAACTTATACATACACACATACACACATATAGACAAATAGACATGCTTTGTATAATGAGTTTTCTATCGTTGTAAGCATGTGTGTGTGTGTATCCTCTGTTGACTGTGGTACAAGAAAAAGCGTAAGCATGTGTGTGTGTGTGTGTGTGTCCTCTGTTGACTGTGGTGCAAGAAAAAAAGTGTAAGCATGTGTGTGTGTGTGTCCTCTGTTGACTGTGGTACAAGTAAAAGTGTAAGCATGTGTGTGTGTGTGTCCTCTGTTGACTGTGGTACAAGTAAAAGTGTTAGCATGTGTGTGTGTCCTCTGTTGACTGTGGTACAAGTAAAAGTGTAAGCATGTGTGTGTGTTCTCTGTTGACTGTGGTAGAAGAAAAAGTGTAAGCATGTGTGTGTGTGTGTGTCCTTTATTGACTGTGGTACAAGTAAAAGTGTAAGCATGTGTGTGTGTGTCCTCTTTTGACTGTGGTACAAGAAAAGTGTAAGCATGTGTGTGTGTCCTCTTTTGACTGTGGTACAAGAAAAAGTGTAAGCATGTGTGTGTGCCTTTTCTGTTGACTGTGGTACAAGTAAAAGTGTAAGCATGTGTGTGTGTGTCTCCTCTGCTGACTGTGGTACAAGTAAAAGTGTAAGCATGTGTGTGTGTGTCTCCTCTGTTGACTGTGGTACAAGTAAAAGCCCCCTTGATTATAAAAGCTTCTGTTTCTAGCACTGGGAGATCAGAATATGAATTGATGTTGCTTGTTTGGGAAAGATGAGAGGTAGGAAGTGAGAGAAAGAGAGAGAGAGAGAGAGAGAGAGAGGGAGAGAGAGAGAGGGAGAGAGAGAGAGAGAGGAGAGAGAGAGAGAGAAAGAGAGAGAGAGAGAGGGAGAGAGAGAGAGATGGGAGGATTTTAAGATTAGGCCTTATCAATCAATGAAGGGACAATTAAGAAAGAGTGTCTCAGGGTTTATGTACAAGAGAAGAAATAAAAAAATGTCGAAAAAAATCGTTGTGGTTAAAGCTTCACGTAACAAGTGGACAACACAATCCAGAACGACGTTTCGGCGCGGTAGGCCTTCAACTGGAACAAACATACAACACACGTGCAAATATGTATTGAAAATTAAAAAAAAAATAATTTAAATAAAATTATATAACAATTTTGAACTAGAAGAATTGGAAAGAAAAATAAATATAAAATCGTCCCTGCATGTACCTATAGTTTATGTACAAGGCAAGATTTGGCTATCTCATATGCTTACATTTTTTCTTGTACCACAGTCAACAGAGGACACACACACACACATGCTTACAATAATAGAAAACTCTTTATACAGAACATGTCTATATGTGTGTATGTGTGTATCATCGGTGCTATATAGAACCAATTCTGATCTACGGAAGCGAATCATGTACAGTAGACAAACAAATGAAAAGACGATTAGAGGCCACAGAGATGGAATTTGTCAGAAGAATGTTGAAAGTTTCCTGGACAGCTAAAAAGGACCAATGAGGAAGTTCTCAAAGAGGCCAACACAAAAAGGGAGCTCCTAGAAAACATGAGAAAGAAACAATCAATATTTTTCGGGCACATCATGAGAAGAGGAAAGTTGGAATACTTGGTTACAACTGGCAAAATAAAAGGAAAGAGAGATCGCGGACGACAAAGAGAGAAAATACTGGATAGCTTTGTGTCATGGCATGGAAAGCAGGCAACAACAGAACTGATGCGATGCACTGTAGATAGAAGATTGTGGAAAGACATGATCGCCTACGCCAACCGGTGTGGTACATGATGATGATGATTAGTGATATAATGTATACCATTTTAATACATTTGGTAAACATGAAATAATAACTTTAGGAAAAGGATGAGTTAAATGTCTAGACTATGAAAAAAATAATGATATGGTGAAGTGAAATATATTCATCATATAAACACGAAAGAAGTGCATGGGCATTTACAGCACGCTCAGCAGGCAGAATAGCCAAGGAAGACAGTGGTGCATACGCCATGACCACGAGTAGCATGACAATGGAGGTGATGGCAGTGACCAAGGCATTCAAATGGTTAGACTCACAAGACTACATCCACGCATGTATACTGAGTGATTCGATGAGCATGATAAAAAAAGTGGAGGCGGGCTATGTACGCATGCAATGGGTAGAGTCGTTGCAGAAATCCAAATGAGAGAGCGGACATGTTGGCTAGCTGCGCTGTCGTTGAGGACGGGCAACCGATGGATCGGGCGGACGTCATCAATGCCCTCCGAGATGTGGGAAGAGCACAGGACTTCGACAAACACAGATCAACGTCACTTCTTCGGATGATGGAAATGGGAGTTAAGTTGGGCACGGCCAGAAATGAGAAACTTGGTGGCCGTGTAAGAAGACTTATCAACCAACATAGAACTGGAGTCGTCAGTCGCTGGACACTGAGGGAATTGCTGAGGAGGGGATCTGAACACCTATGGACATGTTCGGAGTGCAATGATGATGACCCGCAAATAACTCAATAACTCAATAACTCAATATTCCTCATTAATGAATCAATAACAATATAAGTAAAGTAGATTCATCGAGTGAGTACACTTTACGCACTGGCCCGTGAGCTGTGATATCGTGTTCAATATTAAATGCTCGCCTAGAGTAAGAAGGTTAAACTCGCCTGTAACAAAAATGTATGCTGTGGAAATAGAATCTATAATAGTCTGTATCATAGAGCGTTGTTACTAGCAAAACATCACCATGAAACAAAACATCAACAGCCAATTGCTGTGACCAAAGACGAATAGGAAATATTACATTCAGACAAAAGAATCGTTATAGCGAAGTGGTTAGCGCACGTGTCTGCTGCCAGTGTGGGTCAGGTTTCAATATAAAAAAAAATCATCCTATTTTTGTCACATAGAACCAGTTTTAGTGATCACCTGGGCTCTCTAGTTTAGTTGACAGATCTCCTGGGCTCTCTAGTTTAGTTGACAGATCTCCTGGGCTCTCTAGTTTAGTTGACATATCACCTAGGCTCTCTAGTTTAGTTGACAGATCTCACGGGCTCTCTATTTTAGTTAACAGATCACCTGGGCTCTCTAGTTTAGTTGACAGATCTCCTGGACTCTCTAGTTTAGTTGACAGATCATCTGGGCTCTCTTGTTTAGTTGACAGATCACCTGAGCTCTGCTCTCTAGTTTAGTTGACATATCTCCTTGGCTCTCTAGTTTAGTTGACAGATCACCTGGGCTCTTTAGTTTAGTTGACAGATCTCCTGGGCTCTCTAGTTTAGTTGACATATCACCTAGGCTCTCTAGTTTAGTTGACAGATCTCATGGGCTCTCTATTTTAGTTAACAGATCACCTGGGCTCTCTAGTTTAGTTGACAGATCTCCTGGACTCTCTAGTTTAGTTGACAGATCACCTAGGCTCTTTAGTTTAGTTGACAGATCACCTGGGCTCTCTAGTTTAGTTGACATATCACCTAGGCTCTCTAGTTTACTTGACAGATCTCATGGGCTCTCTATTTTAGTTAACAGATCACCTGGGCTCTCTAGTTTAGTTGACAGATCTCCTGGGCTCTCTAGTTTAGTTGACAGATCACCTGGGCTCTCTAGTTTAGTTGACAGATCACCTGGGCTCTCTATTTTAGTTGACAGATCACCTGGGCTCTCTATTTTAGTTGACACATCACCTGGGCTCTCTAGTTTAGTTAACAGATCTCCTGGACTCTCTAGTTTAGTTCACAGATCACTTGGGCTCTCTAGTTTAGTTGACAGATCTCCTGGACTTTCTAGTTTATTTGACAGATCACCTGGGCTATCTAGTTTAGATAACAGATCATCTTTTTCGACAACGAACAGCTGCATAGTAGTTCAGATCTCGTGCCCAGATGAGCTCTCCCAACGTGCGGCATCTCCACCGTACACCAGCCAAAGTTCTGTAAATGCTTTCAGCTCAGATGAGCTCTCCCAACGTGTGGCATCTCCACCGTACACCAGCCAAAGTTCTGTAAATGCTTTCAGCTCAGATGAGCTCTCCCAACGTGCGGCATCTCCACCGTACACCAGCCAAAGTTCTGTAAATGCTTTCAGCTCAGGTGCACTAACAAAACACCTTGAAAACAGAGACGGTAAATTGGATCACTAAACAATTGTTATTTCTCGGCACCGACCTTATACTTGGCCTACTCTTTCCGGTTTTTAACTGTCATGTGTTCCTTAACGAGCGCAGGGTGCCCACGGGATCGCCTTCAGGAAGTTTAAACATCAGATCTCACTAGCCAGAGACCGAGAGAGCTAAAAAAAATCCACTATCTTTGGCGATATTCGAAGCCGAGATATTTTTATGCAAAAGTTGAGATCTGTCCTCTAGGGTTCTGTCAAGGAACTCTTCACAGTTCAATCGATCACGAATTGGCGATCCTTCATTTGACATCAAATATTAAACGATAACTTCTGGATAACAATTTAATACATTTGGTAAATATGAAGTAATAACTTTAGGAAACGGATGAGTTAAATGTCTAGACTATGACAAAAATAATGATTTGGTGAAGTGAAAAACATTCCTCATTAATGAAGCAACAGAGTAATAATACGTAAAGTAGATTCTCCGAATATGAAAAAATAAGATAATGATGAAAGTAAAAAAATAGATTTAAAATATAAAACAATAAAGACATGTTAAAAAGTAAAACAGATTCATCGAATATCATAAAAACATATTAGGAGAGAAGTGAATTATCCGCGAGTTAAGGATCTCAAGTTTCTACATTTTACAATACAATAATCTTATCCCATAGAACTCCACGGAAAGGAAATGTTAATTGATTTTGGGAAGCCCACAGTAAACGGGACTTTAGCAGACGTCATTACATCTTATTTCCGTTAAATTTAATTATTTTATGCATGTAGTTTTTTTTTTCAATTAATGATGTAGACAGACGATACACAACGGTTCAAGGATTATAATGAATGCTGAAGCCTCATACCAAGATTGAATGTTCCTTATATGCTTTCCCTTTTGTACCACAAACATTTTAAGTTAATCTAGCTTCCCTTGAGATAAATGGATTGCAATCACTTTCAAATAGCAATCAGTTACTCATAAAGATCTTTTTATCACAAGATATCAACGAAGAAAGGAAACGCTCTAATCAAAGATATATATATATATATATATATATATATATATATATATATATATAATATATTCCCTAGGTGCCCCGATATTCATAGAGGAGAATCCTGGCTCACGTGCACTAACTCCGTATCAAGGCGCGAGATCCGCTGACAGGTTTTTTTCCCTGATTAGTGTACCCGTCAACTGTCAATTCTATGGCAGACTCTATTTAATTTTAACTGCCAAGGCTCTTTACGTGCGCGAGTGCACACGGGACCTCCTGCTTATTACCGTTATTCGAGAAAGTTTGGCATCGGATCTCACTGCCCAGAGACTCCGGGGGTGGGAGGAGGCAGGGTAACACCACTAGAAACCACGGATTAACTGTGTAACAGATGAAGCTAATGAAAGAATGGGGCAGATAAATTAACCGGTACCCATTTCTTAATAGACTATAGCAGTGACATATGATAGCGATCATCAGTGTTAGCACAGAATACATGTTTAGGTAATGGAAATTATCCAGGCAGAATAACAAGTTAAGGGAATAGAAGTTCATAGGGGGTAGTGGACACACAGAAAGTGGGGAGAAAGGAAAGGTCTAGAATAGTACTGGACATAATAAGTTTAGAGAATGGAAATTTCCACGCAGCAGGTTGTGGAAATGGGGATAAATAAGCGCATGTATTGATTGCATGGCTTTGGCCGTCTGATAAATATGTTGTCATACAACTACCAGGACCGGTCAAAGTCATGAAGTAATCAGTAATTTGAAACTCAGGAGAGGTCAAAACTGACTAGAGGTTATAGGGAAGTCACGAAAACAAATTATTATTGTCAAGTCTTGGACATAAGTTGAGCTTTGAGTCACAATGATGAGATGGAATTTGGCAGTGGAATCATTGTTGCCAGAATTGATTGGCTAAAAGGGTTTCAAATTGTCACTTTGCGACAATTTCATTGGATGAAGAAATTCCACACGCCAAGTGAGGTTGAGGTATTTAAACTTCGACACGATAGGTTTTGAAGAACCAGAAGGAGGGCCGCAATGTAGAGATAGTCAGGCCCGCAATGTAGTCAGGACAAGTTAGAACCAGGACAGAAGTTTAGTCAGGAAGCGTAGTTAGTAATCTTCAAGTAAAGTTAGAATTCTCCAAGTTGTAGACACAAGATTCAAGTAGTTAGGAATTTTAAGTTAGTTGACAAGTTATGAAGGAACAGACTAAAGAGTAGTAAATATATCAGTGACTTAAGTTGAAAAAAATGTGAATTCAGTTGCTGGAAGTGTATTTCAAGACTCGGAAACTACTGTCATTATAATGAACAACTGGTATTGGTGCTACGATGCACTACAGAAATAAAAAGCAGAATAGCTCAGGCCAAAATGGCATTTCAGAAAATGAAAAATATCTTATGCAACAAATCTATGTCAATAAAAATGAGAAAGAGAGTTCATCGGTGCTATATAGAACCAATTCTGACCTATGGAAGCGAATCATAGACAGTAGACAAACAAATGAAAAGACGATTAGAGGCCACCGAGATGGGATTTCTCAGAATAATGTTGAAAGTTCCCTGGACAGCTAAAAAGACCAATGAGGAAGTTCTCAAAGAGGCCAACACAAAAAGGGAGCTCTTAAAAAAACATCAGAAAGAAGCAATCAACATTATTCGGGCACATCATGAGAAGAGGAAAGTTGGAATACTTGGTTACAACTGGCAAAATAAAAGGAAAGAGAGATCGCGGACGACAAAGAGAGAAAATACTGGATAGCTTGGTGTCATGGCATGGAAAACAGTCAACAACAGAACTGATACGATGCACTGTAGATAGAAGATTATGGAGGGACATGATCACCTACGCCAACCGGTATGGCACGTGATGATGATTGGTGCTACATTTGTAATAAAAATAAGTTATTGTACGTCATCATCATCATCAAGTACCATGTCTGCTGGCGTAGGTGATCATGTCTCTCGATAACTTTCGATCACGACAGTTATTTATCTTTTCTGTTGATGACATTCAGCTAAGCCATTCTCTTAAACTGTCTGGTATCTTTTTTCTTTGTTTCCATCTATCTCTTAGTCCCTCAATTTTCCCAGTTGTCACAATATATTCCAGCTGTTCCATTGTCATTACATGGCCAAAAAATAATTATGATTGTTTCCTCAAATTTAGGAAATTAGCTCCCCTTTTGATTTGGCCTCTCTCAGAACGTTTTCATTATTCTTCTTAGTTGTCCATCGTATTCTCAACATTCTTCTGTAAAATCACATTTCTACAGCTCCAGTTTTCTTGTTTGTTGTCCTATTGTCCCTGATTCACATCCACATGTTAAGACTGACTCTACATAACATTTAAGAACTCTTTTTATTGTTTCTGTTGTCAAAAATTGATTGCACAGTATGTTTCTCATTTTCTGGAAAGCTTCTTTGCCTGAGCCATTTACCTGTTTTAATATTGTTCCACTTATCTTTATTGTGCATTGAGGTGATGTCTTTTTCTTTGTTGCTTCCATTACTTCTGTCTTTCTTAAATTAAGGTTGAGTCCTTTATTTTTGCTTTCCTTCACTATAATGTCTAACATTTCTTGTAACTCATTTTCACTCTTAGAGATTAAGACTGTATCATCAGCAAACCTTAGATTATTTATATTATGACCTCCAATTGTTATTCCAGGCATGCCCTTATGGATCTTAAAATAATTTCACTATACATATTAAATATATCTGGGGACAGCACACAACCCTGTCTAACACATTGTTTTATTTGTTGAAATATTCCCAATTGATTTTCAGTTCTTATGGCTACTGTTTGTTGCCTGTACATGTGTCTTTTTTTTTTTTTTTTTTTTTTTGACTATAAGTAGTGATCGATAATCCATGTATGTCGACAGAAAAGACAAAGCCAATCCTCGCTTCCATGGTTGGACTGTTTGAGTATGGGAGAAGGGCCTTCCTTCTTGAAGTTGTAACAACAATTAAACATTTGAACTTTAAAGGAATGCCTTTGGAGAAGAGAGTAGAGAGTCGATTAAAAAATCTGAAAAATTCTCTTGATCCTCAATGTTTCATGACAACTTGAAATGAAAATCGGGAGTTTCTAAAAATAAATAATCGAAACAATTGCCAGGATGAACACTGATACTTTCGGTGAGACTGAAGTGAAGAGTTTGTGTAAGAGGCTTAGAGTTTCAGATGAGAGAAATAATATGTAAGAGGTTTTCGTGAATCATGACAGAGAAGAAACTTCCTGGGACACCACTGCAGCCGATAAAGCTGTCAATAGCTTCCCCATTCTTACTGATGAATGTGGCTTCTCCCAGGTGAGCGTAGATCTCACACCGAAAAGTGCTTCTCTTTAAAGACAATTAATTCTCTGATTTTCTCGAGCTAGTAGTTCTCACCTACCTGTTTCCCACCCTTTAAAAAAATCTATCCGCACCCTTTAAGGTGTATTGGAAATATGCTGTTATAGTTATATCATGTTATAGTTATATGATTGTATAGTTATATCATGTTATAGTTATATGATTATGTAGTTATATCATGTTATAGTTATATGATTTTATAGTTATATCATGTTATAGTTATATGATTTTATAGTTATATCATGTTATAGTTATATGATTATGTAGTTATATCATGTTCTAGTTATATGATTTTATAGTTATATCATGTTTTAGTTATATGATTTTATAGTTATATCATGTTTTAGTTATATAATTTTATAGTTATATCATGTTATAGTTATATCATGCTATAGTTATATGATTTATAGTTATATCATGTTATAGTTATATCAT
This sequence comes from Megaustenia siamemsis, assembly GCA_032433765.1. Taxonomy (NCBI): domain Eukaryota; kingdom Metazoa; phylum Mollusca; class Gastropoda; order Stylommatophora; family Ariophantidae; genus Megaustenia; species Megaustenia siamemsis. The sequence continues at coordinate 65,772,560 of JAVIAB010000139.1, forward strand.
ATTATAGTTATATCATGTTTTAGTTATATCATGTTAAAGTTATATCATGTTATAGTTATATGATTTTATAGTTATATCATGTTATAGTTATATCATGTTAAAGTTATATCATGTTATAGTTACGTGATTTTATAGTTATATCATGTTATAGTTATATCGTGTTATATATATATTTTTCTTATTCTTTCCTTCCTCATTTGCCTTTCAGCGTCGAGGGGAGATATAATTTGCGGTCTTTTGCTCTTCTGTTCGCCTCTGCTGCTGTATGTGTCCTAGTACTTCCGTCAATCCATCTTTATCGTGGTCGGCTCTTGGGTCTGGTGATCCCGCAACGTTTAATGAAGGCCCGTTGTGTTTTGATCTTTCTGTTTGTCACGTGGCAAAACCATTTTATCTGTTGTTTCTTTATATATTCAATGGGTTATTCCAAGCTTTTTTCTCAGTTCTTCATTTCTGATCTTATCTCTTAGACTGTTTCCTGTTATATTTCTCTTTCTCTCTCTCTCTCTGCGGTCAGGACTCAATCAGAATAGGATTCCAGACTCTCACATGAAGTCAGCTGTCAGGTTAAGTTTGTTGATCGCCCCCACAGACAGAACATCACAATTAGAGTCTGCCAGATCCACTCTGATTGAACACCCGTTAAAATGTTGCACTGTGTTCTGCGCCAGTGGCCTAGTGCATCCTATTTCAGCCAGCATTTTATTCAGGTTTGCTTTCCTTAGCCTTTGATTGTCCCCAATCTTCCTGCAAGGCGGCAGGTTGTCTTTTCTGTCGGGGGATTCTGCCCTTAGATGGTCGGCCCTCCGAGGTTTACGAGCACCATCTGCCCGAGTCACTAGAGGTGACTAACACAGACATGCACACACAAAGATATGAGATGTGAATAACACAGACATGTACACAGCGATACGAGGCATGACTATTACTGACACACATCGTGATATGAGATGTGACTAACATAGACATGCACACAGCGATACGAGGCATGACTATTACTGACACACATCGTGATATGAGATGTGACTAACATAGACATGCACACACAGATATGAGACATGACTAACATAGATATGTACACACAAAGATATGACACATGCCTAACATAGACATGCTCACAAAGAAATGAGATATGACTGCCATAGATATGCACACACAACAATATGACACATGACTAACATAGGCATGCACACAAAGATATTAGATATGGCTAACACAAACATGCACACAAATATTGAGTTATTGAGTTATTGAGTTATTTGCGGGTCATCATCATTGCACTCCGAACATGTTCTATGTTGGTTGATAAGTCTTCTTACACGGCCACCAAGTTTCTCATTTCTGGCTGTGCCCATCTTAACTTCCATTTCCATCATCCGAAGAAGCGACGTTGATCTATGTTTGTCGAAGTCCTGTGCTCTTCCCACATCTCGGAGTGCATTGATGACGTCCGCCCGATCCATCGGTTGCCCGTCCTCAACGACAGCGCAGCTAGCCAACCTGTCCGCTCTCTCATTTCCCCGTACTCCCGCATGTCCAGGGACATAGACAAAGGTGACCTTACGTATTTTGGATTTCTGCAACGACTCTACCCATTGCATGCGTACAAAGCCCGCCTCCACTTTTTTTATCATGCTCATCGAATCACTCAGTATACATGCGTGGATGTAGTCTTGTGACTCTAACCATTTGAATGCCTTGGTCACTGCCATCACCTCCATTGTCATGCTACTCGTGGTCATGGCGTATGCACCACTGTCTTCCTTGGCTATTCTGCCTGCCGAACGTACTGTAAATGCCCATGCACTTTTTTCGTGTCGTCTTACAGATCCGTCTGTATAGATGACTGCATCTTTCTCATCGGTGTTATCGCAGATGAGACCGTTGACCTCAGCATTAACCACGACTGGGTTCTGTTCCCTACTTTTCCTGTCGAGTGTGACAATACATGAGAAAGTCCCCTTGAATGACGTAGGCACCGGTATCCACTCCTCACCAACGCTGAGATTGGTAAGCCCACATACCTGTTTGATGACATCTTCTGCTCGGCCCACCCATGATTTGCCTCTTTTTAGCCTGGTACCTTTCTCTGTGTTGAGCACGTGGTGCAATGGATGCTCTGTATCTGTACTAATCTTCAGGTATGCTCGTGCTCTCCAGATCTTGATTCTGTCATCCATGGTTGGAAAGTCAAGAAGATACCTCATTGCCACACAGGGAGTGTCCCTCGTACATCCCAGGATAATGCGCATGGCTTCATTTTGTATTTTCTCCAGCCTATCAATTTGAGTCGTACTGACAGTAAGAATGGCCAGGGCATACTCGATTGGTGCGAGGACTAATCCCTGGAACAGAAGAGTAAGTAGCCTCTGCTCGATGTTGGCAGCTGCCATGACCTTCAAGGCGGCTAATCCTTTGCGGGATTTTGTTATCACATGGTCAACGTGGTCCCGAAAACACAGGCTGCGATCAAACTTAACTCCGAGGTATGTCATCAACTTGTCCCTGGTCACCTCATCAGCTCCCATTCGTACTACCGGTGTGGTCGTATTAACGATATGATTGTTAAGGGAGAACCATGAAACTGATGCTTTATTAGGATTAACCAAGGCACCTGAAACCCCACACCAGGAAGAAATGCGATCGAGTTCGTCTTGCATTGTGGAGGCGATTCCCCGTCTGTCTCTTCCCTGTCGATATACCAGAATATCATCAGCAAAAGTCATAGTTCTTTCCCTCCCATCCAGCTGTTGGGCCGTGATCGTTATTGTGTACACATTAAATAGAACTGGTGACAATGGTGAGCCTTGTGGCAGCCCAGGACAAATGGATGTTGGCTCGGAAGACCAACTTCCACATCTGAGTATCACCTTCCTCTGAAACAGTGCCGCGGCGATCCATCTTATGAGGAAGGGGTTCACCGCCAGTTTGAGAAGCATATGCATGAGATATTCAAATGGTACCCTGTTGTATGCATCCTCCAGATCTATAGCAGCAGCACATGTCTCCTCTCGTCTGTGGAAGCCTTCGAAGACGTCATAGGCAAATACTGCCGCATTGAGCCATGTCTCTTTGTTATATCTATAACCTCCGAGTGTGGATGGGAATACGCGTTTCTGTTCAAGGCGACACGTGAGGACACGGGCAACTATTTTCTCCAGCAGCTTGCCCGCAGTGTTCTGCATTGTGATGATTCTGTAGGCACTGATCTGAGAATGGTCCTTGTTTGGCTTCGGTAGCGGTAGTAAGTAGCTGTGTAGCCACTCCTCCTTAATCTGGCCACTCCGAATACTGGCATTAAACTCATTGGCCAGTGTTGTCAAGTCGTCATCAGCTAAATCGCCTATGTCATCATACCGAACACCATCTGGACCAGGAGCAGTGTTGAGACACAAATATATGAGATATCACTAACCCAGACATGCACACACAAAGATATGACACATAACTAACAAGATACACACTAAGATATGATATATGGCTAAACACAGACACACATAAAGATATGAGGCATGATTAACACGGATACACCAAGATATGAGATATGACTAACATGACACACACCAAGATATGAGCCATGGCTAGCACACACACACACACACACACACACACACACACACACACACACACACACACACACACACACACACACACAAGCTAAGATATGAGCCATGGCTAGCACAGAACACACTAAGATATGAGCCATGGCTAGCACAGAAACACATTAAGATATGAGCCATGGTTTCACGGAAACACACCAAGATATGAACCATGTCTAGCACAGAAACACACTAAGATATGAGCCATGGCTAGCATGGAAGTACACTAAGATATAAACCATGACCAGCACATACACACACTAAGATATGAACCCTGGCCAGTACAGACACCCACCAAGATATGAGCCATGGCTAGCACGAATATACACTAAGATATGAACCATGACCAGCACAGACACACACTAAGATATGAATCATGGCCAGCCCAGACACACACTAAGATATGAGCCATGGCCACCACATACACCCACTAAGATATCAGCCATGGCTATCGCATACACCTACTAAGATATGAGCTACGACTAGCACGGATATACACGGATATTCAAGAGAAGCAGAAGAGGAGGTAGAAGAGCTGCGATCGCGAAAGGTATCCACATGCTTGGGTTTGTTGTAGTCGGTAGACTCTTCTAAACCAGGGAATCATCGACATACGAGACGCAGGCCCCGGTTAACTGTTCATATAAATATATCATAAACTGTTATAAAAACTGTTACATTTATATGATGTTACATTTATATGATGTTACATTTATATGGTGTTATATTTATATGATGTTACATTTATATGATGTTACATGAACACCAATGTAGCTGTGGTAGGAAATTCTCAACACAGAAGGGCATGAAAATACACAGAACGAAGAAGAGGTGTGGGAATACAGCATCAGTAGCTCAACAGCGCACTGTCTCGGCAGATAAGACGTCAGAAGATCTCAGTCAGGAGTCAATCCACAGAACTGAGAATATTCAAGTTGAGCTGTCTGATGATGAATTCGCTCACCTCTTGGACGGGAAGAGAGAGAAGATCAAGTTTCCTCCCGCCTGCAACACAGTAGTCTGGGAGAAGTTAGACAAGTCACTAGCAGAAGCCATAGACCACCACCTTAAACGGCTGAACTTGTCCCAGAAGCTTGAAAGCATAGGCGAAGTGGTCTATTATTATTGCGTCAAGGAGTTAGGCTTAGGCAATAAGGAAGTAAGGACGAGCACGAAACCACAAAAAAGCAGACGACAGAAACAAATAGAAGAGATTAGGAGGCAGAAAAACCATGCTAGGAAACAATTCAAGAAAGCTACAGAAGCAGAGAAAGAAGCACTGCATCAGGTATGGCAGCATCTAAAATCAAAACATAAGGCACTGGGTAGAGCAGAAAGATTGTATCGAAAAAGGAAAGCAACCAAGAGGGCCAGGGAAACGTTCTTCAAAGATCCGTTCAAGTTTGCAAAGGAGCTATTTGAACCACCAAGATCTGGAACATTAAAAATCAGCAAGGAGGAGCTAGAGAAACATCTAAGAGAGACCTATTCGGACAGCCAGAGAGACGAACCGCTGAAGTCAATGACAGGAATCATGTGGCCGAGCGAACCGGGCACCCCATTCAATGATAGGCCGCCGACGTTAAAAGAAGTTATAGATGTTGTTCACAGAGCCCGCAACAACTCAGCCCCAGGTCCAAATGGCGTTCCATATCTGGTTTACAAAAGATGCCCAGAGGTACTGAAACGACTGCATCGGCTGCTCAGGAGCGCATGGAAGAGGCAGATTGTAAGCCAGGAGTGGAAAAAGGCCAATGGCGTGTACATTCCAAAGGAACTGAACTCAAATGAGATTACGCAGTTCAGACCAATCTCCCTACTGAATGTGGAAGGGAAAGTATTCTTCTCTGTAATGGCAAAGAGACTCACCTCGTACCTCGTGGAGAACGGGTACATAGATACTGCCATACAGAAGGGAGGAGTCCCTGGTGTCCCCGGATGCTTGGAGCACGCGACAATGATATGGGACGCGATACAGAGAGAAAAAACCGAGAAGCTAGATCTAGACGTCATATGGCTAGATCTTGCAAACGCATATGGATCAGTCCCACATCAGATGATTTGGCAGGCTCTCCGAATGTACCATGTACCCCAGAGTGTGACCGCCATGCTCAGACTGTATTTTACCGGCTTCACTGTGCGTTTCTCCACACAGGAATACATGACCGACTGGATAGAATTGCAAGTCGGCATTGCGATGGGATGTACAATTTCGCCCATACTCTTCGTGATGGCGATGCAGATAATATTGAGAGCAGCAGAAGGAGTTGGAAAACGACAGTAGTATAGATTGGCATTTATATGCAACAAAAGTGCCTTTGAAGGCACATAAATCCTTATATAAATAGTCTACACGCAGATCGAGGCACAATTTTTGGTGCCGTTTTTCCTTATATGAGAGTCTACCGTTTTTTCCTTATATGAGAGTCTACCCGCCCATTTTTGTTCCGGTGACCTCTCGTGGCGGCGTCGGGTGACCTCTCGTTGACCTCTCGTGGTGGTGTTGTGGTGACCTCCCGCGGCGGTGGTGAAGGGGTGGTGGTGGTATCATAACTTTCACATTCTTTGTACTTTCAATGGTGCCGTAACTTTCATAAATCTATTCTTTCTTTATACTCTCAGGCAATAAAAACAGTGACAAGTTTATTTATTGTTTTAAAAAACTTCCTTTAGAATTAAAGGTAACAGCTTAGGCTGTTACACATGCTACACGACGCTACGTTAACGAAGTAACTACACGGCAAACGCGAAACACCGCGTTAATTAAGCGAGATCAAAGAGTTCCCGGTAGACGCGCAGCCGCGAAGACGCGCAGCGAGGGGCCGCAAGATCAAAGAGTTCCCGTTAGACGGACCGCGTTTACATCAAAGGATTACCCTTGAGCACACTAATAAATTTATCGCCGTAGCCGGTAAGTGTTCATCAGGAGTGTCATTTAACAGGGGAATTTCACGATACCGATGTTTTAATGTGAGACGCTTGGGGGTAATTAACAGTGACAAGTTATTTATTTATTGTTTTATTCGTATATATCTCACAATAGATAACACAGGGGTAGACAATAATGTACTTTGCCCGTGTGTTACCGGGGCCCCATTATGTGGGATGTAAAGAATAGTGACACTGTGACCTTCCAGGCATGTTGTATGAGGCGACTAAGGAGGTTGATCGATGGCTTGACAAGCTGTCATTGTAAAAAGCATTGTTATGGAAACAGACCATAGATTTTAGAAGCAGTGATCTCTGCAATATGTGCCATTTTGGCACGCAAGGTTTCTATTTTTGAGATTGTGGTTCTGCCCTATGTGCCGTCTTCGGCTCGAAAGGACAATAGATAGATAGATAGACAATAATGTATTGTTTAACTATTGTACATTATAGACAAGTATAATACATAAGAAACAAAGTAGTTTATTTACAAGTGTTATACATGATAGTGTTAAATGGATAAAGGGGAGGTGGTCACGTTGTCAGAATGGACCTGTCGCTTGATGGGGTGAGGTAGTACGTTGGAAGTTGTAGTAGTAGGTTAGAAGTTGGCGTGAATTAGAGGTAGTTGGTTGTGGAAGTTGTAGTTGTAGATGTAGTTGGTTGTGGACGTTGTAATTGTAGAGGTAGTTGGTTGTGGAAGTTGTAATTGTAGAGGTAGTTGGTTGTGGAAGTTGTAGTAGAACAGGGGACGACGTTCAAATTAACAGACGACGACTTTTATTCGACTGACTCAACAAGCAAAGACCAAAACGTTACTCCCAAACCCACGAAAGCTTAGACTTTGGAGTTCTATATTTGCTATAGACAGGATGGCGTGCTAATGACTTTAACAGCTAAATGGTAGATGCATGTTTAGGCTAACTTGCGAGTCGTGGCGATCTCTCGGCGCCATGGTCGGGGTGAGCTCTCGCACAGACATGTCGTTGTATCAGTCATGTCGATGTAGTAGACACGTATGTCATGCCATTGTAACAGTCATGTCAATGTAACAGTCATTTCGTTGTAATAGTCATCTCGTTGTAATAGTCATCTCGTTGTAACAGTCACGTATGGCATGTCGTTTTATCAGAGACGTATGGTATGTCGTTGTCACAGACATGTCGTTGTATCAGTCATGTCGATGTAGTAGACACGTATGTCATGCCATTGTAACAGTCATGTCAATGTAACAGTCATTTCGTTGTAATAGTCATCTCGTTGTAACAGTCACGTATGACATGTCGTTGTATCAGACACGTGTGTCATGTCGTTGTATGAGACACAGATCTCATGTCATGATGTTATTGTTGTAGTTGTACAAGTTATTGATGTTGTAGTAGTAGTGGAAGATGTTAGAAGACGTGTTTATTTTAGCACAGGAAGTTTCTGAATAGTAGAGGACAACGTTCGAAATAGTAGGTGACAACTTTTGAATTACAGTGAGACGACTTTCGAATTACCATATGAGGGATACAAGTTCCAATAGGCGACCATGGCCTTTCACAGTACATCGTGTCAGTTCTGTTGTTAACTGTTTTCCATGTCATGTCGTTGTAGTAGTCATAGGTGTCATACCGTCGTATGTATGTTGTCTAGTGTGTCGGGATGGATCATGTAGGTTGTCTAGTGTGTCGTGATGGCTGTATGTAGATTGTCTAGTGTGTCGTGATGGCTGTATGTAGATTGTCTAGTGTGTCGTGATGGCTGTATGTAGATTGTCTAGTGTGTCGTGATGGCTGTATGTAGATTGCCTAGTGTGTCGGGATGGATGAATGTAGATTGTCTAGTTTGTCGTGATGGCTGTATGTAGATTGTCTAGTTTGTCGTGATGGCTGTATGTAGATTGTCTAGTTTGTCGTGATGGCTGTATGTAGATTGTCTAGTGTGTCGTGATGGCTGTATGTAGATTGCCTAGTGTGTCGGGATGGATGAATGTAGATTGTCTAGTTTGTCGTGATGGCTGTATGTAGATTGCCTAGTGTGTCGTGATGGCTGTATGTAGATTGCCTAGTGTGTCGTGATGGCTGTATGTAGATTGCCTAGTGTGTCGGGATGGATGAATGTAGGTTGTCGACTGTGTCGGGATGGATCATGTAGGTTGTCTAGTGTGTCGAGATGGATGAATGTAGGTTGTCGACTGTGTCGGGATGGATCATGTAGGTTGTCTAGTGTGTCGAGATGGATGAATGTAGATTGTCGACTGTGCCATGATGCTTGTATGTAGGTTGTCTAGTGTGTCGGGATGGATCATGTAGGTTGTCGACTGTGTCGGGATGGATCATGTAGGTTGTCTAGTGTGTCGAGATGGATGAATGTAGATTGTCGACTGTGTCGAGATGGATGAATGTAGGTTGTTGACTGTGCCATGATGCTTGTATGTAGGTTGTCTAGTGTGTCGAGATGGATGAATGTAGGTTGTCTAGTGTCTCATGATGGTTGTATGTAGATTGTCGACTGTGTCGAGATGGATGAATGTATGTTGTCGACTGTGCCATGATGCTTGTATGTAGGTTGTCTAGTGTCGCATGATGGATGCATGTAGGTTGTCGACTGTGTCGAGATGGATGAATGTATGTTGTCGACTGTGCCATGATGCTTGTATGTAGGTTGTCTAGTGTCGCATGATGGATGCATGTAGGTTGTCGACTGTGTCGAGATGGATGAATGTAGGTTGTCGACTGTGCCATGATGCTTGTATGTAGGCTGTCGACTGTGTCGGGATGGCTGTTTGTAGGTTTTCTAGTGTGTCGGGATGGATGCATGTAGGTTGTCGACTGTGTCGAGATGGATGAATGTAGGTTGTCGACTGTGCCATGATGCTTGTATGTAGGCTGTCGACTGTGTCGCGATGGCTGTTTGTAGGTTTTCTAGTGTGTCGAGATGGATGAATGTAGGTTGTCGACTGTGTCGAGATGGATGAATGTAGGTTGTCGACTGTGTCGAGATGGATGAATGTAGGTTGTCGACTGTGTCATGATGCTTGTATGTAGGTTGTCTAGTGTCGCATGAAGGTTGTATGTAATTGTCGAGTGTGCTCCAACAAACCGCCGTGTCATTTAAACTTCTTTGAACACAATGGACACGGATGTTCACCAGAAGAAACCTCATTATGAGAAACCGTCTGGAGAAAATCCAATAACCCTTTCGTCAACCATATTTAACATACCTAGTTAAACTTCAATCTCAACAATACTTATCATACCTACTTTAAACACATTAATAAAATTGAATAATCTTTTATCGATAAGCCTTAACGTACTTTAAGAGAAAACAATCCAACTTACTGTGTAAAATAGAATCTCAATCCGTTAGAATGAATAGTAACTTTCCTTGAAGCAACCAAACTTATAACACGAAAGCCCTGAAGGGTCTAGTTTAAATATAAATTGGTAACAAATGAATACATTATCCAATCAGAGAGTGACTATGCCAACATCGACTGATACCTGGATTAACCAATCAGAGAAGAGTATTAGCATGGGAGGCGGAGCAAAGAAATGACTGACATCTGTATTATAACCATTCAGAAAAGAGCATTACTATGAACGGCAGAGTGATTAACCAATTATAGAAGAGCGTAACTTTGAAAACGGTTCCAGTTCCATCTTAAGGTAAATGGATTGGTCGGGTTCTCAGCGAGGATCGTGGGCGTTTCTGGTCCATAGAATGTGTTTTTGATAAACTTATGAAGGAGTTTATGTTCCTGGGGGTTGATATTATTCACACATATGATAAGGCGTGTAAGAAACATTCCAAGTTTTATAAAGCGATGGCTAACCTAGTATATACATGATCGGAGAGAAATGAGCTGTTATTTACTGGAATAATTCAGCGAGTCGGTGGTCATGATATCTACGCCACGTTTGTAACCATCGTTATCGAAATACTTTCAGACCGAGTTCACAATTTCGGTCGTCTTGTCGTTCTATATACCCTCGCCTATCGATTAGTCAAGAATCATATCAAAGACATGTTCGACTCTGATTCCGACATTTGTGTTTTAGAAACGGACTTTGGTACTTGGACCGGTGTTATCATCGGAAGAGAATTTGGAGAGTGGTTACTAAAAGAAGGTAGTTTGGAAAATTTTCTAGACCTCTCTAACGAAGAAGCTACAACACTGTGGACTCTACTTCGCAACAGCCTTTGGTCTTTAAGAGCTTTACCTATAAATGTTTATCTGTGAGTTTATATATTTTCCTTAATAAAAGTTTGGTAACCCCACAGCATTTGTTACTGCCCTACAATATTGTTTACCAGGTCACGACACCCCTCGCACAGATGCTGAGGGTTGTCCTGTAGTAGGCCTGTGATTGTAATAAGAATGGTTTGCTCCAGCTTTGAAATCTGAAATTTTTCACAAAAAGAGATGGTGTTACTCAGTTCCCCTATAATGGGGATGTTGAGTTACTAAAAATAGATTTTGATCTCTGATGCAATACCTGATTAGTTACTAAAAATAGAATGTGACCTATGATCCAATAACAGAATACTCATTGCACTGGTGACCAATTGAGACTGATGGAAAAGTGAATTCCCAGTCATAGAAAAGTATGTTGTCACGATAGGTGTGTCAATAACAAGGAATAAAAATCATTAAAGACATCCTAATTAAGTTGTGAAATTTTGGTGGTTGAGAGATAAATCTGAAGATAAGCACATCAAACTATAAGAACAAGGAAACAATCGTATATTACACACTCTTAGAGCCAGTGTTAAGTTAACACGTATTTATCTGTAGTTAAAATAGAAGGTTATAAATTGAGTAGAGGTAAACTTATACCTTATGGCTCATCTACTTTTTCGAATAAACTCAAGTTCAGAAGAGGAAGACAGTGATGAAGATAGTGATGTGTCAATGAGCACGCAAACCACGACAATATGGCCTAGTGGTAATTTTAATAATGGTTTAACTTTAGAGTCAATTTTCAAAAAGACAAATATACTTGAAAGGTTTTTAAACTCTAGTGAAACCTCTGACACCTACATCACCGGCTCTCAAAATCAGGGAGCTGGAAGACTGGCGATTCCAACTGAAATAATTAACAACCACTCCTCGACTGGTAATAGAGATATACAAATCTTTGAACATGATATTTATTTTGAACAAATTAACGCAACGTGGAACGAACAATACGCTTGCAGCCAGCAAAGTGATACACTAAACGATAGAGCTACCAAGGTAAGTAATTGCTTTGGAGTCGAGTTTACCTTTCTAAACGATAGAGCTACCAAGGTAGTAATTGCTTTGGAGTCGAGTTTACCTTTTGATTTTGATATTCTGTTTCGCCTTCATTATCTTTATTACTGGGTTATTACACAACTAGTAGAGACATTATCTTTATTGATGATGATAAATAGTAAATTTCCACATGTAATGAAAATTGTGAAACTAGTTGCTAGTAATGATTGACGTTATAGTAAAGGAAACCGAAAAAATAAAGGACTCATCCTTGATACCATAAAGAAGTAACTGTAACATCAAAGAAAAAGACAAGTGGAATAATATTAATACTGGTAAATCCTTTGAAGTGTTATCCTCTGGAGGTGGAGTAGAGTAAATTTTACGTAGAAGCAGGTTTAACTTACCCAAGAGACTCATGGACAATAGGTTACTAGGTGAGAAGCGAAAGAGATATCCAATACTTGGATGTTGTGACTTGTAATGAGAACCGCTGTAATAACTTGTACCAACTTGAAAACGTGAGGGGTGAAAAGACAGAGGGAAACAAAGAGAAATGACATCAGCTACAGAGTTGTGCAGAGATATTTTATTATAAAGTGTTTTTCATTTAGAAGTTTTTGCTGGCTTTTAAACCTAAATGTCTCGTTTCTTCTAGGTTCATTTTTGTGAAGAAACGATTGTTTTAACAATCCACGATGATGAAAATGACGAACCCAATTATTCTTGGCAGCAGTTTTCTATAGACAAGGAGCGGTTCATAAACCGTATACAAGAATGTGGCAAAATTATTTCCCTCATCCTAGCTATTGATCACAGAGCCAAGATTCTAAAAAAAAGTATTTCAGAAGTAATAGAAACTAAAGTTTAGTTGATATTTTACTTGCCAAGCCCAATCCTGTGTTCACAAGAACACTTCCCTCTAATGAGCATAACATGCTATACTCGAGTTTGTCTCCAACTTGTCAGTGTAGGCCCCGCCCTCTGGATCATCATTTGTTTTGATGACTCCATGGATACATCGGCTTCGTGGAACAAACTTCCCATGACTCATCAAAGATGGCCGCTCTCTGAACATGTCTCATCACGTCCAATGACGTATTGCATCAGTTACTATAAATAGAACGTATTCCATTGGTTACTATAAATAGACCGACCACGCCCCCTATTGTTACAGGGTATAAAGGGCAGCCGTTCTCAGTGCTGCTACTTACAGAAAGTCAGATCCCTGCTACCAAGTCGTGTGCTTTTTAGAATGGAGTCCGTTAGAATGACTATGTGTGTTTCCGCTGTTAATGTTGACTGTGATGGTGCTTTTTTCTATGCCGCTCGTAATGGCGAGTATGTAAAACCTCTACAGAAGAATGGTTTGAAGGCTGTCTCAGTTTCGAGATATCGAGCAAAGACTTTAATTCATCTTAGAAAATACGATGGCAAAACGGGGTTGAAATTCCCAACACGTTACGGTATAACACTAACACAGCCTGAATTTGAGACTTTAGTGGGTCTGAAGTCTACGATTCTCTCAGAGTGTGACAGACTACGAGTAGCCACAGGTGATGCGTCTACGATTCTCTCAGCTGAGTGTGACAGTATACAAGCAACCACTGATGGAACATCTACATTTCGCTCAGAGTGTGACAGAGAACAAACAGCAAATGAGGGTGACTGGTCGCTCGCTGCTCCTCCCGTTTATGACGACTTCCAGTATCAACAAAGTGACCTTTCGACTGTTCTCACAGACACAGCTCACAAACGAATTGATCCCCGTTCGATCACTAATATAACTGATGGATCTTATGTTATTAAGAACAATAAACAAAATTGTGTTAAATTTTGCGATCCTTGTGTATTTAAAAAACCACGTGGGAGACCACGTAAACTTGTAATTTAAGCATTAAACACATGACTATGTTGTTATATGTGTACTTTTTTAGATGATTTGTATCCATATTTGCACTATTTAAAGCAACATTGTTCAATTATAAACATTTGAATGTGTAACATGTGTTGTCCACGTTGATGTATTGAAATAAATTTATGTTTCATTGTGAAAATAAACATTATAAAAAGATCATATTTGTTTGTTTTTATTTGACTGATTTTAATTTTAATGAGTTTATTCGAAAAAGTAGATGAGCCATAAGGTATAAGTTTACCTCTACTCAATTTATAACCTTCTATTTTAACTACAGATAAATACGTGTTAACTTAACACTGGCTCTAAGAGTGTGTAATATACGATTGTTTCCTTGTTCTTATAGTTTGATGTGCTTATCTTCAGATTTATCTCTCAACCACCAAAATTTCACAACTTAATTAGGATGTCTTTAATGATTTTTATTCCTTGTTATTGACACACCTATCGTGACAACATACTTTTCTATGACTGGGAATTCACTTTTCCATCAGTCTCAATTGGTCACCAGTGCAATGAGTATTCTGTTATTGGATCATAGGTCACATTCTATTTTTAGTAACTAATCAGGTATTGCATCAGAGATCAAAATCTATTTTTAGTAACTCAACATCCCCATTATAGGGGAACTGAGTAACACCATCTCTTTTTGTGAAAAATTTCAGATTTCAAAGCTGGAGCAAACCATTCTTATTACAATCACAGGCCTACTACAGGACAACCCTCAGCATCTGTGCGAGGGGTGTCGTGACCTGGTAAACAATATTGTAAGGCAGTAACAAATGCTGTGGGGTTACCAAACTTTTATTAAGGAAAATATATAAACTCACAGATAAACATTTATAGGTAAAGCTCTTAAAGACCAAAGGCTGTTGCGAAGTAGAGTCCACAGTGTTGTAGCTTCTTCGTTAGAGAGGTCTAGAAAATTTTCCAAACTACCTTCTTTTAGTAACCACTCTCCAAATTCTCTTCCGATGATAACACCGGTCCAAGTACCAAAGTCCGTTTCTAAAACACAAATGTCGGAATCAGAGTCGAACATGTCTTTGATATGATTCTTGACTAATCGATAGGCGAGGGTATATAGAACGACAAGACGACCGAAATTGTGAACTCGGTCTGAAAGTATTTCGATAACGATGGTTACAAACGTGGCGTAGATATCATGACCACCGACTCGCTGAATTATTCCAGTAAATAACAGCTCATTTCTCTCCGATCATGTATATACTAGGTTAGCCATCGCTTTATAAAACTTGGAATGTTTCTTACACGCCTTATCATATGTGTGAATAATATCAACCCCCAGGAACATAAACTCCTTCATAAGTTTATCAAAAACACATTCTATGGACCAGAAACGCCCACGATCCTCGCTGAGAACCCGACCAATCCATTTACCTTAAGATGGAACTGGAACCGTTTTCAAAGTTACGCTCTTCTATAATTGGTTAATCACTCTGCCGTTCATAGTAATGCTCTTTTCTGAATGGTTATAATACAGATGTCAGTCATTTCTTTGCTCCGCCTCCCATGCTAATACTCTTCTCTGATTGGTTAATCCAGATATCAGTCGATGTTGGCATAGTCACTCTCTGATTGGATAATGTATTCATTTGTTACCAATTTATATTTAAACTAGACCCTTCAGGGCTTTCGTGTTATAAGTTTGGTTGCTTCAAGGAAAGTTACTATTCATTCTAACGGATTGAGATTCTATTTTACACAGTAAGTTGGATTGTTTTCTCTTAAAGTACGTTAAGGCTTATCGATAAAAGATTATTCAATTTTATTAATGTGTTTAAAGTAGGTATGATAAGTATTGTTGAGATTGAAGTTTAACTAGGTATGTTAAATATGGTTGACGAAAGGGTTATTGGATTTTCTCCAGACGGTTTCTCATAATGAGGTTTCTTCTGGTGAACATCCGTGTCCATTGTGTTCAAAGAAGTTTAAATGACACGGCGGTTTGTTGGAGCACACTCGACAATTACATACAACCATCATGCGACACTAGACAACCTACATACAAGCATCATGACACAGTCGACAACCTACATTCATCCATCTCGACACAGTCGACAACCTACATGATCCATCCCGACACACTAGACAACCTACATACAAGCATCATGGCACAGTCGACAACCTACATTCATCCATCTCGACACAGTCGACAACCTACATTCATCCATCCCGACACACTAGGCAATCTACATACAGCCATCACGACACACTAGGCAATCTACATACAGCCATCACGACACACTAGACAATCTACATACAGCCATCACGACACACTAGACAATCTACATACAGCCATCACGACAAACTAGACAACCTACATACAGCCATCACGACAAACTAGACAACCTACATACAGCCATCACGACACACTAGACAATCTACATACAGCCATCACGACACACTAGACAACCTACATGATCCATCCCGACACACTAGACAACATACATACGACGGTATGACACCTATGACTACTACAACGACATGACATGGAAAACAGTTAACAACAGAACTGACACGATGTACTGTGAAAGGCCATGGTCGCCTATTGGAACTTGTATCCCTCATATGGTAATTCGAAAGTCGTCTCACTGTAATTCAAAAGTTGTCACCTACTATTTCGAACGTTGTCCTCTACTATTCAGAAACTTCCTGTGCTAAAATAAACACGTCTTCTAACATCTTCCACTACTACTACAACATCAATAACTTGTACAACTACAACAATAACATCATGACATGAGATCTGTGTCTCATACAACGACATGACACACGTGTCTGATACAACGACATGTCATACGTGACTGTTACAACGAGATGACTATTACAACGAAATGACTGTTACATTGACATGACTGTTACAATGGCATGACATACGTGTCTACTACATCGACATGACTGATACAACGACATGTCTGTGCGAGAGCTCACCCCGACCATGGCGCCGAGAGATCGCCACGACTCGCAAGTTAGCCTAAACATGCATCTACCATTTAGCTGTTAAAGTCATTAGCACGCCATCCTGTCTATAGCAAATATAGAACTCCAAAGTCTAAGCTTTCGTGGGTTTGGGAGTAACGTTTTGGTCTTTGCTTGTTGAGTCAGTCGAATAAAAGTCGTCGTCTGTTAATTTGAACGTCGTCCCCTGTTCTACTACAACTTCCACAACCAACTACCTCTACAATTACAACTTCCACAACCAACTACCTCTACAATTACAACGTCCACAACCAACTACATCTACAACTACAACTTCCACAACCAACTACCTCTAATTCACGCCAACTTCTAACCTACTACTACAACTTCCAACGTACTACCTCACCCCATCAAGCGACAGGTCCATTCTGACAACGTGACCACCTCCCCTTTATCCATTTAACACTATCATGTATAACACTTGTAAATAAACTACTTTGTTTCTTATGTATTATACTTGTCTATAATGTACAATAGTTAAACAATACATTATTGTCTACCCCTGTGTTATCTATTGTGAGATATATACGAATAAAACAATAAATAAATAACTTGTCACTGTTAATTACCCCCAAGCGTCTCACATTAAAACATCGGTATCGTGAAATTCCCCTGTTAAATGACACTCCTGATGAACACTTACCGGCTACGGCGATAAATTTATTAGTGTGCTCAAGGGTAATATTTGATGTAACCGCGGTCCGTCTAACGGGAACTCTTTGATCTTGCGGCCCCTCGCTGCGCGTCTTCGCGGCTGCGCGTCTACCTGGAACTCTTTGATCTCGCTTAATTAACGCGGTGTTTCGCGTTTGCCGTGTAGTTACTTCGTTAACGTAGCGTCGTGTAGCATGTGTAACAGCCTAAGCTGTTACCTTTAATTCTAAAGGAAGTTTTTTAAAACAATAAATAAACTTGTCACTGTTTTTATTGCCTGAGAGTATAAAGAAAGAATAGATTTATGAAAGTTACGGCACCATTGAAAGTACAAAGAATGTGAAAGTTATGATACCACCACCACCCCTTCACCACCGCCGCGGGAGGTCACCACAACACCACCACGAGAGGTCAACGAGAGGTCACCCGACGCCGCCACGAGAGGTCACCGGAACAAAAATGGGCGGGTAGACTCTCATATAAGGAAAAAACGGTAGACTCTCATATAAGGAAAAACGGCACCAAAAATTGTGCCTCGATCTGCGTGTAGACTATTTATATAAGGATTTATGTGCCTTCAAAGGCACTTTTGTTGCATATAAATGCCAATCTATACTACTAACGACCAGACTTGGGAGGTGGATACCACATGCCACCACTTAGAGCATTTATGGATGACACCACCGTCCTAGCATCAGAAGAGAGCCACGCCCGCAGGATGCTTGAACGCCTGGACGAACTCATCGTGTGGTGCCGGATGAGCTTCAAACCAAAGAAGTCACGAAGCCTATCCATCAGACGAGGGAAGACCAAGCAAGTTACATTCAATGTGGCGAAACAGAGGATTCCAACCGTCTGCGAGGAGCCAATAAAGAGCCTTGGCAGAGTGTATGACGCCTCATTGAAAGACACGAAAGCAGTTCAGAGAGATGGCAGAGCAAGGGCTACATATCATCGACCGGAGTAGACTTTTAGGAAAGTTTAAGATCTGGTGCCTCCAGTTCATGTTGATACCCAAACTGCTATGGCCTCTTCTGATATATGAGATCAGCTCAAGTACGGTGGAAGCGATGGAGAGCAAGATTAGCAAGTACACGCGGAAATGGCTGGGAGTACCACCGGGACTGACGGATGTTGCGCTGTACTGTAAGAAAGCCAAGCTGGTCCTTCCGTTTAAGTCAGTCCTAGAGGAATATAAAGCCGGCAAGGCCAGACTGGCAGTTATGCTGCAAAGCTCGTCAGACGAAACTGTCCGAACAGTGGAACCCACAGTGAAGACCGGTCGGAAGTGGTAGGCGTGTGCAGCAGTACGCGAAGCACGTGAGAGTCTCCAGCTAAAGGAAGTAATGGGCTACACGCAGACCAACAGGCGTGGATTTGGTCATGGAGACATCCAATGGTGGTCAAAGGTATCAAATAGACAACGAAGGGACATGATAGTCAGGGAGATAAGAGATGTCGAGGAGAACAAGCGTGTACAAAGGCAGCACAACAAGTGCAGCAAGGCCAATGGACCACATGGGAGATGGCTTTGCAGAGGACACTAACATGGAATGACATGTGGCATATAGCACCGCTGCGGCTCAGCTACATAATCAGATCTATGTATGACCTTCTACCATCAGCCTGCAACCTTGTGAAGAGGGGGAAGACAGATGACAATCGATGTCCTCTTTGCGGAGGAAGACAGACGATGGAACATGTTCTTTCCTCGTGCAAGACAGCACTAGGCCAAGGGCGGTACACATGGCGACACAACAGAGTGCTGCATGAACTGGCTGCCACCGTGGATGGGGCGCGGATGAAGGCCAACAATAAAGTTCGACCAGCTACGACTAACACCTACTTTTTGAGAGCGGGACAGGCTGCACGCCCCAAGCAGAACCACTGGAGCGACTTCACTATCCTGGACATAGCTAACGATTGGGAGATGGCGGTTGACCTCCCAGGGCGAGGGAAGTACCCAGAGTGTATTAAGAGATCTAAAATGCGTCCAGACATTGCACTCTACACGTCAAATATGACCCATGTCATTTTAATAGAACTCACAGTGCCATTTGAATCCAGGATAGAGGAACAACATATATTCAAACTATCTAAATACAAGGATCTCGCCACCGAGCTGAGAAAGCAGGGAGTACAGAGTAGAGTGTTTTCGGTGGTGGTTAGTGCCAGAGGACTCACAACCCCATCCCTCTACGACCTCTTAAAAATGCTAGGAATTAAGGGAGGGATGCGGTCAAGAACAATGAAGACTATTGCTGAGTCAGCAGAAAGAGCGTCGTGCTGGCTGTGGCAGAGTCGAGACAGACCAACAGTTAAATAATATTATGTTCAGACCAGACGGATCGGGCGACTATTTTACACCTTGACCACTTATTGCTCCCACATAAGTCAACAGAGTAGGGAGAATTGAAGTAGGGCCCGAGACGAAGCGATAAGAAGTTACATAATCGACCGGAGGTGAGCATCAGACCAGATGCTTGGGGCAACTACCATACAAACAACAGGCCTAAACAACAAGAAGATCAGACAACTAGGCGTCAATTTTAACCAGCAGATGCCGATTTCCCACGAAAGTCAGACACTGACGGGTCTAGGAAATATCGTTGCATCAGTAGCCAAGTTATTTCAACTCGAAAGCGCAGTAACGCGCTAGGTTAAACCAAGAGCAGGTAACGGTCGGCCGAGGTGAGAAGGTCTCCTCACTGGAAATTTAACAACACGCTGCTCCAGAACCACGCATACGTCCAGGAAATGACACAGCTGATCCACTTGTACACCAACGACGGAAATGTGCATGATGCTCTGGCTCACTGGGAGCTCATGAAAAATACAATAAGGGAACGGACAATGGTGCTGTCATCACAGATACACAACCACAGGAAGAAACAAGAACACATACTACAAAAAGCCATCCAACTAACAAAACAAAATGACAAAAACGACCCCAACCTACCAGCACTCGAAGACGAACTATTAAAATACGAAAACTACAAACACCAAGGAGCAGTGATACGCTCGCGCCAAGACACGAACACGCAGGAAACAGCCAACAAGAGGTTCTTGCAAATCGAACATGTACAACGCAGCAGACAGATACGGGAAATTATCGACATGGAGGGGAGTAAACAAACCGACACTTCAGGGATCGCAAAAGCCTTCGAGCAGTACTACCGGCAGCTGTTCACACAAGAAGACACACGGGAAGACGTACAAGACAGATATATGCAACACACAAAGAAACTGACGGAAACAGACAAACAAGCCTTGAACGCCGAGATAACACTCGCAGATCTAACGACCTCAGTGGGAGCCATGCAAAGGAACAAAACACCGGGACCGGACGGGATCACAGTAGAGTTCTACCTACATTTCCTCCCCGCTCTTGGCCCACTGCTTCTACGGGTCGTCGCTGAATCCTTCGCCAATGGACAGCTCCCTGCCAGTATGAACGAGTCATACATCGCACTCCTCCCAAAAAGCAACACCGACAAGACACAGTTGAAAAACTACAGACCCATATCGCTCCTAAATGTAGACTACAAAATACTGACAAAGACCTTAGTTAACAAGCTCAGACCGGTCATGCCATCACTCGTCCACGACGACCAACAATGTAGCGTACAAGGAAGAAACATACACAACCATACCCATTTCATACGAGACATCATCACTTACACACACGAAAGGAACATCCCGTCATCGATTCTGTCCTTGGACCAAGAAAAAGCTTTCGACAGGGTGTCACATTCCTATCTACATAAAACGCTCCTCAACTGTAACGTAGGAGATTATTTCCGGCGGTGGATCGCCATCCTATATTCCAAACCAGAAAGCAGAGTACTAGTCAACCACACGCTCACGGACGCTTTCATGCTGACACGCTCTGTGAGACAAGGATGCCCCCTCTCACCGCTACTCTACGTCCTAGCCATTGAGCCGTTACTGGAGAAAATCCGACAAGACGAAACCATTAGAGGCACCTTCATACCAGGAGGAGGGGAGAAGAAATTGATAGCTTACGCAGATGACACAATATTATTCCCAACAAACAGCGAATCAATACGCCTCATCATCAACACATTCAGAGACTTCGGAGCTGGAAGCGGGGCCAACATAAACGTGCACAAATCGTCCATCATGGGAATCGGCAGGTGGAAACACAAAGCGGATTTCCACCCGGAAATGATTCCGGTCAACACCATGAAGGTGTACGGCATCATTTTCCACCAGCATCCCGGAATACGCAAACCAACATGGCAGACTCTAATCGCAAAGATCAAAAATAAACTCCAAAAATACCAACACAAAACAGCGACCATTTTCGGAAGAAGCGTTATAGTCAACACATACATCATTCCCAGACTAATCTACACAGCCACAGTTTTCAACCCACCTCTTGAAGTCATCAAAGCAATTAACAAACAAATTAGAAGTTTCGTTTTCCGGAACACAATACACAACATACAACACAAAACGCTCATCCAGGACAAACGCGAAGGAGGCACTGGACTTCAGGACATCGCTACGAAAGTCCAAGCCCTCAGGATCAGCCATGTGGGTCGCATCATCCACCGCCCGGAACGCTACATCTTCGCCCACTACTACATGGGCCTACGACTAATAAAATACAGAAAGCTCTGCAACGACAAGCCGCATCACTTCGGGGCAATGCCGCCTTTCTATAAGACCTGCGTCCAAGCCCTGAAAGGGAACGAAGGTCTGATGCACGACAAGACACGCAACATCTATAAAAACCTTGTCAAGCAGCAGCAACCACCACTCCAAGGCAGAATCAAATGGGGTTACACCTATTTACACAAAAACTACAAAAACACTTTTAAAAATCTACACCAAGCAGACATTACCCCAAGAGCCAAAGAGATCACCTACAGGCTGTTGTATAACACGACACCGGTACGACCACACACGGGACGATGCAAGCTGTGCACAGGCAACCCACGTGAAACAGAAGAACATATATACTACAGATGCCCTACAGTAGCTCCAACAGTAAAAGCATTACAACACTTAATAGAAGACCACACAAAACAGACAACAGATATGTACAAAGCAATCTTCATCAACACCATACCCACCACAACAAAAGAGATTCATGGGAAGTTAATCCTTCTGTTAGCCTAGTATAGATATTTAGTGTGGACCTGTCGTCTTAGCGTTAAATATGAGAATAGATTTTTTAATTCAGAAACTTTCAAATATATATACAAAAAGAAGGAAATGTCGATTATAAATTAGTTTAAATTTTAGATATTTCTTTTTACAATACTAGGCTTGTAAATTTTAAATGCCCTTTAATAAAATTTGTAATTTACTTCCTTAAATTAAACATAAATGTAAAGAAACCATGTCCATGATAGATAAATAGGTAACGTAATTAAGATTTACTAACATTAGAAATTTTTAGTTAAAGTTAGGAATACTAACATTAGAGAAAATAAAGGCAACGCCCAGGGAATCCACGATGATGAAACGATTTAAATAAACAAATCTCCTGCCTCTTCATTATATGAGTGCGGGAGGGAATATAAATCACTGAGTGGAAAAAAAGAAGGCTGGCAAAGCCAAGGTGAAAAAATAATAAAAAAAAAAAAAAAAGAGCAGGTAAGGTATCTATTCTCGAGTGTGTTGCCTATTAAATGCAACTATTTTGTGCCGAACATGAAATGTAAACCTTAAGTTAGGTAATCTATTTTCGAGTGTTTTGTGTATTAAGTGATAGTTATTTTGTGCCGAACATAAGCTTAGTTTAGGTAAGCTATTTTAGAAAGTTTTGTGTATTACGTTTAGTTAGTTTGTGCCGAACATACGGTGTAAGCCTTAGAGGCAATGCGGCAGGAGGTCGACGCCTGGAAGTCATGACCCAGGCGGGCCCACCTCCCCTAGAGTGTCAAGAAGCTAAAGGGCCGAAACACTTGCTCGACGGGGGTCTTCTTCTGATGATCAGATTGCCTCCTGCTGCGAAGCTCTGTACAAAGAGTTTCCTACTACTATGATGTTATAGTTGTATGGTTTTATATTTTTCAAAAAGTTAGTTCTTGGGTTCTGAAACGTAAGCATCTACAACCTACTGGAAATGCAAGGAGCAAACTCGTGAAGGTGACGTATCTAAGAAGCTGAACCCAATTTGGAAACTCATTCAATTTATTATTTTGAATTTTTTTTAATGTTAGTATTTTGTGGTGAAAATCACTGAATTCATAACTGACTTAGGCCTGTTTTTTAAATTTTCATTTGATAAATGTATGTATAAATGTGTAATACAATTTGATAAATATAGAGGTGTAATAATTTGATAATTATGGAGTTGTAATACAATTGGATAAATATAGCAATATAATATCATTTTTAATGTATGTGCCATTATAATTCATCATCACTGAGTGCCGTCTCTGCATCCAAGATTGACTACCAAATGGCACCATTCCGCTCTTTCTCTTGCTTTGATGGTGCAGGTTGTCATAGGCTGACTTGTCCATCTTTTGATGTTACTATTTCATGTTAGTCTTCGTTTGCCTATGCTCCTTTTACCTTGTATTTTCCCTTCCAAGATTACTTTTAGTAGGCTGTAGTATAATATAATTAGACAAAAATATAATGTCATATCGACAAATGTTAGTACACAAGAACCTTAGAGGGCTGGTATATTACGTTTTGCTGTTTGTGATGATAAAGTTCCGGTAAACTTGATTTTGGTAGGAAAAAGTTCTGGATACACATTGGAATAGAACGACTGTGTGAACATATAAGGTGCGCGTGTAATGTCCTATCTGAGTCAACTACCAACAGGCTTACTTTGCTCCTCCTGTTGGGAAGGAATTAACACCCGTAGGTCTGCTCTGAGTGCACCGACGTCGATTCTTGTACTTAATCGTCAGTAGATGCGGTGTTCTTTAAGTGGAGGGTATGCTTCTGTTGGTTGTCAGAAAGTTAGGATGAGAAAGTTGGGACCGGTGCAGCGGAGATTTCGCTCGATGTGATAGTCATTTGAAAGTGATGTCAATAGCTGCATGTAACAAAGATGAAAGGAGAGTAGGGGTTGATGGAAGCTAGGAGGGACATGGAGTAAGGGTTGATGGAAGCTAGGAGGGACTTGGAGTAAGGGTTTATGGAAGCTAGGAGGGACATGGAGTATATGTTTATGGAAGCTAGGAGGGACATGGAGTAAGGGTGTATGGAAGCTAGGATGGACATGGAGTAAGGGTTTATGGAAGCTAGGCTGGACATGGAGTAAGGGTTTATGGAAGCTAGGAGGGACATGGAGTAAGGGTTTATGGAAGCTAGGAAGGACATGGAGTAAGGGTTTATGGAAGCTAGGATGGACATTGGAGTAAGGGTTTATGGTAGCTAGGATGGACATTGGAGTAAGGGTTTATGGTAGCTAGGATGGACATGGAGTAAGGGTTTATGGTAGCTAGGATGGTCATGGAGTAAGGGTTTATGGTAGCTAGGATGACATGGAGTAAGGGTTTATGTAAGCTAGGATGGACATGGAGTAAAGGTTTATGGAAGCTAGGATGGACATGGAGTAAAGGTTTATGGAAGCTAGGATGGACATGGAGTAAAGGTTTATGGAAGCTAGGATGGACATGGAGTAAAGGTTTATGGAAGCTAGCATGGACATGGAGTAAGGGTTTATGGTAGCTAGGATGGACATGGAGTAAGGGTTTATGTAAGCTAGGATGGACATTGGAGTAAGGGTTTATGTAAGCGAGGACGGACATGGAGTAAGGGTTTATGGAAGCTAGGATGGACATGGAGTAAAGGTTTATGGAAGCTAGGATGGACATGGAGTAAGGGTTTATGGTAGCTAGGATGGACATGGAGTAAGGGTTTATGTAAGCTAGGATGGACATTGGAGTAAGGGTTTATGTAAGCTAGGACGGACATGGAGTAAGGGTTTATGTAAGCTAGGATGGACATTGGAGTAAGGGTTTATGTAAGCTAGGACGGACATGGAGTAAGGGTTTATGGAAGCTAGGATGGACATGGAGTAAGGGTTTATGGAAGCTTGCCGGAAAATGGAATAGAGTTTATGGAGGCTTGGATGCACATGGAATTATATTTTAGGAAAATTTACCTTATCTTACCCACAGCTTTTGAAAGCTGTGGTAAATGGGAGTGCGTGTTTATGAAAGCCGAGGAAACCTAGAATGTGTGTTTATGAAAGCTGGGGGAACCTGGAGTGTTTGTTTATGAAGGCTGGAGAAACCTGGAGTGTATGTTTATGAAAATTGTGGTAACTGGGAGTGTGTGTTTATGAAAGTTGGGGAACCTAGTGTGTGTTTATGAAAACTGGGGGAACCTAGAGTGTGTGTTTATGAAAGCTGTGGTAACGTGGAGTGCGTGTTTATGAAAGCTTTGTTAACCTGGAGTATGTGTTTTTAATGTGTTTTAACTTGGGAGAGCATAGGGTGGGAATTGAGTAAGAGTAATGGAAAATAGCGTATGTGTGTGTTTATGGAGAGAGAAGGGAACATGGGATTTGTATGTTTGAGGAGACGGAAGGGAACATGGGATTTGTGTGTTTAAAAGGTAACGGAAGTGATGAATTATAAATTTATGGAAGGAGAGCAGCAGCGAGAAGGATTTATAAAACCCAGCGGATAGTTGAAGCAACATTTGGGAGGCGCTAGTAGTATAGCAGGAAGGATCTGATTATTATTTGGACCGTAAATTAACAAAGATATATAGTGTGGTGCGCAGCGCACCACATGTACATGAGAGACAGGGGGAGTTAACCATGCCATTTCGTGTCGGTGACCCGGAAGTGACCTGTTTATGTCTGGTGTATGCTGACTTTGGAGTTCTTTATGTACTTGATCGTTAGTGATAGGTTAGTAGATTATACAACATCAATGAAAAACAATCAATATAAAACAGAAGACAAAGATATATTTTATTCTTTTATTATCTCAATAGGTGTATAACATACATTGATATTATATAACATTACAAAAATATTCAGTACACGAAGTAAATATATAGTACAAGGATAACATTTATTTATAGATAGGTAGTTGGGTGTCTGCTTAGCTAGGGTGAAACTGTTAGAGATTGCTGGGTAGTCTAAGCTGGTAGTGTAAAGAGTTAAATATCTAGAGGTGTAGTCGAGACATTATCATCAGCTACCTTTCTTTTTATATAGAAATAGGAAAGAGCATTTCTTGTTTGACTATAGGAAAATATGGAATTATTTAAGACTTTGAAACCTACATTTTTCCCACCCTTAGCCTTTTGCGTAGCGAGAACCTCTAAAAACATATCTTTATCTAATTTGTTGTGTTGCTTGCTTAGCCCTTTACAACTGATTTTATCGTAATCCCCACTACAATGGTACGTCTTACTAC
Organism: Megaustenia siamemsis; assembly: GCA_032433765.1. Taxonomy (NCBI): domain Eukaryota; kingdom Metazoa; phylum Mollusca; class Gastropoda; order Stylommatophora; family Ariophantidae; genus Megaustenia; species Megaustenia siamemsis. The sequence continues at coordinate 65,799,260 of JAVIAB010000139.1, forward strand.
ATAAGCTAACAAGAGCTGTCCCTTCGTACTCTAGTTTAAAAAGCCCGGGCGTTCGTTTGGTGTATGCTTTAACACCCTTACAGTTTATACAGTCTGTCTTGCTAGTATGTTCATCGCAAAACTCGGCAGGAAACCAGTCTTTATATACACTATTAAACTCATCCCGCAGACCTGACTTAACTATATCCTCTAGCTTAGGTGCACTTAAAGCCAAGTATAAACTATCAGTATCTGTTTCACATAACTGAAAGTTGGACCTATCTACAAACTTATCTAAGAACTCGAAATAAAAATCTAACATACGAAGTTTTGCATATTGATAGACGAAGAAACCAATTTGTAGGGGCAAGTCCCAAACAGTTTTCTTTTTCTCCATCTCAATTTCAAAAAGATCCTCCCCTATTTCAGTCATCTTTTTAAACCGGGAACTATTAATCATTTTCGATATCTCATCCCCCTGAACGTACGAGACAGCGCTATGATTGGCCTTATTGGTTAGAGTCTTCCCGTAGGCTGAGTTTCCTAAGAGCTTCATCGTATCGCTTACTATAGATTGACTTTCATCTAGATCACCAGCCCGCCTAGCGTCAGAAACCATTTCGCCAAACTTTTTAAAACAACTAGACGGTTGATATTCTATAACTTGATAAATTTTTGTTACCGCCAATCCGTGGTCTAAATACCATTTTAACAGTGGTGTTGCCAACAAAATTTTTTCCCCAACATAACTACCGATTAGGGTGCGACGAGGGGTTGACAACAAGTTATGTTTGAGGGCATATTCACCCATAAACGGTCCAATATCATCACGCGTGACATCAATATTTTTGAAAATTGGAGTCATCTCACTGAAATGTTCCTTCAGACGGTCGGGGACGTGTAGATCACATTCCACTAAACCAAAACATGTCCCATCTGAAACAGAAGCCAGAATCTGTTTATCACTGAGAGGGAGCCCTTCTTTAGAGTAAGAGGGTCTAGCTCTAGGGATGGCTTTAGAAAGGAAAGCCCTAATGGTTGGGTCAGACTTTTTCAGAGCCTGCCACTCACATTCCCACATAACTTCTACTGGGACTTTTACCTCCTCAGTTAGGTAGGTGTGTATCTCACATGTTTTTTCAAACAGCTCGAACAAGGGTTTATTATTAACAGGGTTTCTATCTTTATCTTTGGTGAGGGGACAGTCTTTGTGACCATGGTACAGACAACCATGAAAATTATAGCCTCTTCTATTGGATTTATCCCACCCATCCACAGGGATATTTCTAACACCCAATCGAAACTCCCTCCCATTAAACTGAGTTTTCAACTCCACCCCTTTTTGGTAGGCGACCCACGTTAACCACTCTCGACTTTGTTGGACATAATAGTTATCTTTTTCGACCCTAAACCCGGTCTCCATTCTTCTAATAATTGGGTAATCTGTTGGCATTGGGTTCATCAGAGCCCAAAGATACAACGCGTTGGCATCGTAACCTTGGATGGATTTGACTACCTTTCCGCCCCTAATAAACGTTTTGCCTACCTCGTGATACCTATGGAAAATTATAGAGGGACCCCCGACAATATTATCTCTAATCATTTTGTGTAGACTCGCCTGTTTGCTCGAACATAAACTAAACATTACACCCCTATCAACGGTCTTAAAAAGATACTTTAAACAAACACCCGGAACCGAAATGGCGTCTTTAAAACAGTCTACACCCCGCTCCCCATAAAAGCGAACCTGCTGCTCCAAGGCATCTAAAAAGGGGACTACATCTTTGTTGTTATACCACACCAGAAAGTCCCTAAGTGTGGTCATGTTATTGTCCTTCCAGACCTTTTGGCACAGGGCGTACTCCTCCTTGGAAATGTTGGCATTTTTTAACGACGAATAAAACGTTTCGTGTGGGGGTAGTTCTGTCTCGTCCAACTTTTGGGGTCGTCTATATATTCATAACAAAAGTAACCCTTTGTTTCACTAATCTTATAAGCCGCCAGATATTTACTATAGCTAAACCCGGGGGCTAGATAGTTTACTATATCTAAGAATTTTAGATTCGGCGTTGCAATACACATAAAGTTATTGTTTCTTTTAACTATAAACTTGAACGGTTTTGCTACTTTGTAGTCTCCTTCCATTGTATCTTCCTCTTCTTCTTCTTTCTTCTTCTTCTTCTTCTTCTTCTTCTTCTTCTTCTTCTTCTTCTTCTTCTTCTTCGTCCACTTGGGCAGTGGCATCCATGAAGTGCTTTATTAAATAAGGTTTAATGACGTTGACGTCATATTTCCCTGAGTTAAACCCTATCACTGGAAGCTCTTTTAAATACTCATCAAACCTAACTACTATCTTGTCTTTATTCAGTTCATGGAGTTGAGTAAAAATACTTTCAAACCGAGCTCGCAACAACGAGTATGCCTTAGCAGCTATACCAGTGAGATAATCAACCATCTGACTAACTAAAACCTGTGGGTCACCCTTCGTTATGAAGCATATTGGGCCCTCCCACCCGGGGACATTTGACGCTATAGAGCAGGAGAGAGGGACGTGTTTGGCTACAAAGGTAGTCGAGTGCGTCTCTTTGGGAACATTCCCATTATCAAAATAACATTCATAATCGAATGTCGCCCTGAATGGGTAAATAAAACACGCTGGAGTACTTATTCCTTCAGCGCTGATTGCGTCCCATACACTTTCAGGTGAAGAATAAACACCACCTTTATATGTCTCTACAGCCATATCCCCATTACACGTTTTTTCGTGCTTATCCATACGCCAAAACTCTTTCCACAATTTCCCACATTTTCCACAAGAAAAGCTTTTACTAGCCCTAGAAAGATCGTTTATATAAAAGAAGTGGTTTTTGTAAAGTAAAAGACGGAGAGTTTCACTATAACTACTACCACTTCTCAGGACAATACGCAAGGCTTGCGCAGAATCAAATTCAAAAATATCTATGTTTATTGAAAAACAATTTTCTAAGAGAGGCATTTCAGCAAGAGTTACACCGTGAAAGTTACTTAACTTTAGAGACGGGTTAAACTGTTTGAAAAGTAGTCTTGAAGCCTTCCTAACATTATTAAGGGGAGTCCCTCGATGGACAGCTAGACAACGGAAGAAGCAGAGATTATCATTGTAAACTTTAGAATTGGAGTCGTTTTGAAGGATATTAATGCCGTAGTTGGATGTAATGTAGGGTGGGATATCTATCAGACACCCTATAGGATAATCTTGGAGTTTATAAACATAAACACTCGTACTGACTAATGCTTCTAAGGTATATTTGGTTGTCTCCCTGTTTTTATTTGCATACCCTAATATATCACTTTCATTTAATCTATCAACAAATGTTTCAAAATCATGTCTGTTGTTAACTAACAAAGGTTTGTCTAACCCTGTCGCATTATTCGAGCTGGCGTGAAAGTAACGCAATCCCTGTGTCTCTCTATGTCTTAAGACTAGATGATGACTATAATTCACCTTGAAACGCTTTTTCTGGCCTTGGAAAATTGGGTTTACAAGGGTCTCCCAATCTATAGGAGTATCAGGCTGATGAAATATAGTGTACGTATCCATGTATTTGTTCCTACGTTCATGTGTTCTAATAGCTAACCAGTTGTTCTTATATATCTTCTTAATATCTTGAGGTAACTTATTTAAAGAGTCTATTTCATTAATAAGTCTTGGTCTCTTTGAGAGCTCTTGAGTCGAACTCTTTACTGCCCGCTTGCGTGAGGTTGTCGATACCAGTGGGCCTGGTAGTGTTGATGAGGGTGTTGAGTTGTCCACAGCTATGTCATGGCTAGCAAGATGCACTCGCAGATGGGTTGCTCCAGTAAAGCTTTGTTGGCAGATATGGCAGATATGTGGGTTAGCACTGGTCTCTTTTGAAGGTACATGATCTGTTGACACAGGAGTTGGTGATGCAGGAACCACTGAGGCAAGAGATACAGGATGCTCTGTCTTGATATGTCTGGCAAGGCTGTCTACTCTTGTATATACTCGTTCACAAACATTACATTTGTATTCCTGACGCCCATGTACACTAGCAACGTGTCGTTTTACGTTCCGGCTCCGGGTGAAAGTTTTGGCACAGATATGACAAATGTTAGACATCTGTAGAAAAGAAATTGAAACATTACAACTAAAGAGTAAAGAACAGTAAACATTACAAGAAAAGTAAACAACAAGATACACAAACTATCGAAATTAGGTTACAAAAGTAACACGTGGATGCTAAAAAACCAACTTATCGAAAATAGGTTACTAAAATAACACGTGGATACTAAACAACCAGCTTATCGAAAACAGGTTACTAAAGTAACATACTATAGCATTAAAAAACTAAGATAACACTTACCTTTTATGTGTTTGAAGGCACGAGACACGTCCGGCGGCAACAACTGTAAGCGAAAGTCTGATTAGAAGCTTCACAGTCGCGTTATATATACGCCAGAAACACCGGAAGTGTTACTAAAAATAGAACTGACCGCTGATGCAATACCGGAAGTGTTACTAAAAATAGCTTTTGACGGCTGACGGGCTACCCGTGGAGTTTCTAAAAATAGATTTTGACCTATGATGCAATACCAGGCGACTTTATATGAGTTTTTCCCCTTGACCCTTTATGAGGGGACGCCCATGAAACTGTTAGAAATAGTAAATTTACACTCTAGGGTTACTCCAAACTTTATATTAAGCATCCCCATAGCAAAAATTTACATAAAAACAACTTTTGAAATTACTACCCCTGTACCCATTTTTGGCGGTTACGCCCATGAAACTGTTAAAAATAGTAAATTTAACATATAGACATACCCCAAACTTCATTTTAGTCATCCCCGTATCAAGAATTTACATAAAAATCACTTTTGAAATTACTACCCCTGTACCCATTTTTGGCGGTTACGCCCATGAAACTGTTAAAAAATTGAAATTTAACATATAGACATACCCCAAACTTTATATTTAGCATCCCCATATCAAGAATTTACATAAAAACAACTTTTGAAATTACTACCCCTGTACCCATTTTTGGCGGTTACGCCCATGAAACTGTTAAAAATAGTAAATTTAACATATAGACATACCCCAAACTTCATTTTAGTCATCCCCGTATCAAGAATTTACATAAAAATCACTTTTGAAATTACTACCCCTGTACCCATTTTTGGCGGTTACGCCCATGAAACTGTTAAAAATTGTCAATTTAACATCTAGACATACTCCAAACTTCATTTTAGTCATCCCCATATCAAGAATTTACATAAAAACAACTTTTGAAATTACTACCCCTGTACCCATTTTTGGCGGTTACGCCCATGAAATCGATAAAAAAAATTGAAGTTTAACCTATTGGCATACATCAAACATAATATGTGACACGCCCATGTATCAAATTTGCCTAAAAAATCAACCAAAAATTAGTAGTATATATCTAGTGATTGGCTGGGTAGACTCTCATATAAGGAAAAAACGGTAGACTCTCATATAAGGAAAAACGGTAGACTCTCATATAAGGAAAAACCGCACCAAAAAATGTGTGGCCATGTACGGGTAGACTAATTATATAAGGATTTATGAGCGGCTGGCCGCTCTTTCCACGGTCCAATCACTAGATATATACTACTAATTTTTGGTTGATTTTTTAGGCAAATTTGATACATGGGCGTGTCACATATTATGTTTGATGTATGCCAATAGGTTAAACTTCAATTTTTTTTATCGATTTCATGGGCGTAACCGCCAAAAATGGGTACAGGGGTAGTAATTTCAAAAGTTGTTTTTATGTAAATTCTTGATATGGGGATGACTAAAATGAAGTTTGGAGTATGTCTAGATGTTAAATTGACAATTTTTAACAGTTTCATGGGCGTAACCGCCAAAAATGGGTACAGGGGTAGTAATTTCAAAAGTGATTTTTATGTAAATTCTTGATACGGGGATGACTAAAATGAAGTTTGGGGTATGTCTATATGTTAAATTTACTATTTTTAACAGTTTCATGGGCGTAACCGCCAAAAATGGGTACAGGGGTAGTAATTTCAAAAGTTGTTTTTATGTAAATTCTTGATATGGGGATGCTAAATATAAAGTTTGGGGTATGTCTATATGTTAAATTTCAATTTTTTAACAGTTTCATGGGCGTAACCGCCAAAAATGGGTACAGGGGTAGTAATTTCAAAAGTGATTTTTATGTAAATTCTTGATACGGGGATGACTAAAATGAAGTTTGGGGTATGTCTATATGTTAAATTTACTATTTTTAACAGTTTCATGGGCGTAACCGCCAAAAATGGGTACAGGGGTAGTAATTTCAAAAGTTGTTTTTATGTAAATTCTTGATATGGGGATGCTTAATATAAAGTTTGGGGTATGTCTAGATGTTAAATTTACTATTTTTAACAGTTTCATGGGTGTAACCACCAAAAATGGGTACAGGGGTAGTAATTTCAAAAGTGATTTTTATGTAAATTCTTGATACGGAGATGTTTAATATAAAGTTTGGGGTATGTCTAGCTGTTAAATTGACTATTTTCAACAGTTTCATGGGCGTAACCGCCAAAAATGGGTACGGGGGTAGTAATTTCAAAAGTTGTTTTTATGTAAATTTTTGCTATGGGGATGCTTAATATAAAGTTTGGAGTAACCCTAGAGTGTAAATTTACTATTTCTAACAGTTTCATGGGCGTCCCCTCATAAAGGGTCAAGGGGAAAAACTCATATAAAGTCGCCTGGTATTGCATCATAGGTCAAAATCTATTTTTAGAAACTCCACGGGTAGCCCGTCAGCCGTCAAAAGCTATTTTTAGTAACACTTCCGGTATTGCATCAGCGGTCAGTTCTATTTTTAGTAACACTTCCGGTGTTTCTGGCGTATATATAACGCGACTGTGAAGCTTCTAATCAGACTTTCGCTTACAGTTGTTGCCGCCGGACGTGTCTCGTGCCTTCAAACACATAAAAGGTAAGTGTTATCTTAGTTTTTTAATGCTATAGTATGTTACTTTAGTAACCTGTTTTCGATAAGCTGGTTGTTTAGTATCCACGTGTTATTTTAGTAACCTATTTTCGATAAGTTGGTTTTTTAGCATCCACGTGTTACTTTTGTAACCTAATTTCGATAGTTTGTGTATCTTGTTGTTTACTTTTCTTGTAATGTTTACTGTTCTTTACTCTTTAGTTGTAATGTTTCAATTTCTTTTCTACAGATGTCTAACATTTGTCATATCTGTGCCAAAACTTTCACCCGGAGCCGGAACGTAAAACGACACGTTGCTAGTGTACATGGGCGTCAGGAATACAAATGTAATGTTTGTGAACGAGTATATACAAGAGTAGACAGCCTTGCCAGACATATCAAGACAGAGCATCCTGTATCTCTTGCCTCAGTGGTTCCTGCATCACCAACTCCTGTGTCAACAGATCATGTACCTTCAAAAGAGACCAGTGCTAACCCACATATCTGCCATATCTGCCAACAAAGCTTTACTGGAGCAACCCATCTGCGAGTGCATCTTGCTAGCCATGACATAGCTGTGGACAACTCAACACCCTCATCAACACTACCAGGCCCACTGGTATCGACAACCTCACGCAAGCGGGCAGTAAAGAGTTCGACTCAAGAGCTCTCAAAGAGACCAAGACTTATTAATGAAATAGACTCTTTAAATAAGTTACCTCAAGATATTAAGAAGATATATAAGAACAACTGGTTAGCTATTAGAACACATGAACGTAGGAACAAATACATGGATACGTACACTATATTTCATCAGCCTGATACTCCTATAGATTGGGAGACCCTTGTAAACCCAATTTTCCAAGGCCAGAAAAAGCGTTTCAAGGTGAATTATAGTCATCATCTAGTCTTAAGACATAGAGAGACACAGGGATTGCGTTACTTTCACGCCAGCTCGAATAATGCGACAGGGTTAGACAAACCTTTGTTAGTTAACAACAGACATGATTTTGAAACATTTGTTGATAGATTAAATGAAAGTGATATATTAGGGTATGCAAATAAAAACAGGGAGACAACCAAATATACCTTAGAAGCATTAGTCAGTACGAGTGTTTATGTTTATAAACTCCAAGATTATCCTATAGGGTGTCTGATAGATATCCCACCCTACATTACATCCAACTACGGCATTAATATCCTTCAAAACGACTCCAATTCTAAAGTTTACAATGATAATCTCTGCTTCTTCCGTTGTCTAGCTGTCCATCGAGGGACTCCCCTTAATAATGTTAGGAAGGCTTCAAGACTACTTTTCAAACAGTTTAACCCGTCTCTAAAGTTAAGTAACTTTCACGGTGTAACTCTTGCTGAAATGCCTCTCTTAGAAAATTGTTTTTCAATAAACATAGATATTTTTGAATTTGATTCTGCGCAAGCCTTGCGTATTGTCCTGAGAAGTGGTAGTAGTTATAGTGAAACTCTCCGTCTTTTACTTTACAAAAACCACTTCTTTTATATAAACGATCTTTCTAGGGCTAGTAAAAGCTTTTCTTGTGGAAAATGTGGGAAATTGTGGAAAGAGTTTTGGCGTATGGATAAGCACGAAAAAACGTGTAATGGGGATATGGCTGTAGAGACATATAAAGGTGGTGTTTATTCTTCACCTGAAAGTGTATGGGACGCAATCAGCGCTGAAGGAATAAGTACTCCAGCGTGTTTTATTTACCCATTCAGGGCGACATTCGATTATGAATGTTATTTTGATAATGGGAATGTTCCCAAAGAGACGCACTCGACTACCTTTGTAGCCAAACACGTCCCTCTCTCCTGCTCTATAGCGTCAAATGTCCCCGGGTGGGAGGGCCCAATATGCTTCATAACGAAGGGTGACCCACAGGTTTTAGTTAGTCAGATGGTTGATTATCTCACTGGTATAGCTGCTAAGGCATACTCGTTGTTGCGAGCTCGGTTTGAAAGTATTTTTACTCAACTCCATGAACTGAATAAAGACAAGATAGTAGTTAGGTTTGATGAGTATTTAAAAGAGCTTCCAGTGATAGGGTTTAACTCAGGGAAATATGACGTCAACGTCATTAAACCTTATTTAATAAAGCACTTCATGGATGCCACTGCCCAAGTGGACGAAGAAGAAGAAGAAGAAGAAGAAGAAGAAGAAGAAGAAGAAGAAGAAGAAGAAAAAGAAGAAGAGGAAGATACAATGGAAGGAGACTACAAAGTAGCAAAACCGTTCAAGTTTATAGTTAAAAGAAACAATAACTTTATGTGTATTGCAACGCCGAATCTAAAATTCTTAGATATAGTAAACTATCTAGCCCCCGGGTTTAGCTATAGTAAATATCTGGCGGCTTATAAGATTAGTGAAACAAAGGGTTACTTTTGTTATGAATATATAGACGACCCCCAAAAGTTGGACGAGACAGAACTACCCCCACACGAAACCTTTTATTCGTCGTTAAAAAATGCCAACATTTCCAAGGAGGAGTACGCCCTGTGCCAAAAGGTCTGGAAGGACAATAACATGACCACACTTAGGGACTTTCTGGTGTGGTATAACAACAAAGATGTAGTCCCCTTTTTAGATGCCTTGGAGCAGCAGGTTCGCTTTTATGGGGAGCGGGGTGTAGACTGTTTTAAAGACGCCATTTCGGTTCCGGGTGTTTGTTTAAAGTATCTTTTTAAGACCGTTGATAGGGGTGTAATGTTTAGTTTATGTTCGAGCAAACAGGCGAGTCTACACAAAATGATTAGAGATAATATTGTCGGGGGTCCCTCTATAATTTTCCATAGGTATCACGAGGTAGGCAAAACGTTTATTAGGGGCGGAAAGGTAGTCAAATCCATCCAAGGTTACGATGCCAACGCGTTGTATCTTTGGGCTCTGATGAACCCAATGCCAACAGATTACCCAATTATTAGAAGAATGGAGACCGGGTTTAGGGTCGAAAAAGATAACTATTATGTCCAACAAAGTCGAGAGTGGTTAACGTGGGTCGCCTACCAAAAAGGGGTGGAGTTGAAAACTCAGTTTAATGGGAGGGAGTTTCGATTGGGTGTTAGAAATATCCCTGTGGATGGGTGGGATAAATCCAATAGAAGAGGCTATAATTTTCATGGTTGTCTGTACCATGGTCACAAAGACTGTCCCCTCACCAAAGATAAAGATAGAAACCCTGTTAATAATAAACCCTTGTTCGAGCTGTTTGAAAAAACATGTGAGATACACACCTACCTAACTGAGGAGGTAAAAGTCCCAGTAGAAGTTATGTGGGAATGTGAGTGGCAGGCTCTGAAAAAGTCTGACCCAACCATTAGGGCTTTCCTTTCTAAAGCCATCCCTAGAGCTAGACCCTCTTACTCTAAAGAAGGGCTCCCTCTCAGTGATAAACAGATTCTGGCTTCTGTTTCAGATGGGACATGTTTTGGTTTAGTGGAATGTGATCTACACGTCCCCGACCGTCTGAAGGAACATTTCAGTGAGATGACTCCAATTTTCAAAAATATTGATGTCACGCGTGATGATATTGGACCGTTTATGGGTGAATATGCCCTCAAACATAACTTGTTGTCAACCCCTCGTCGCACCCTAATCGGTAGTTATGTTGGGGAAAAAATTTTGTTGGCAACACCACTGTTAAAATGGTATTTAGACCACGGATTGGCGGTAACAAAAATTTATCAAGTTATAGAATATCAACCGTCTAGTTGTTTTAAAAAGTTTGGCGAAATGGTTTCTGACGCTAGGCGGGCTGGTGATCTAGATGAAAGTCAATCTATAGTAAGCGATACGATGAAGCTCTTAGGAAACTCAGCCTACGGGAAGACTCTAACCAATAAGGCCAATCATAGCGCTGTCTCGTACGTTCAGGGGGATGAGATATCGAAAATGATTAATAGTTCCCGGTTTAAAAAGATGACTGAAATAGGGGAGGATCTTTTTGAAATTGAGATGGAGAAAAAGAAAACTGTTTGGGACTTGCCCCTACAAATTGGTTTCTTCGTCTATCAATATGCAAAACTTCGTATGTTAGATTTTTATTTCGAGTTCTTAGATAAGTTTGTAGATAGGTCCAACTTTCAGTTATGTGAAACAGATACTGATAGTTTATACCTGGCTTTAAGTGCACCTAAGCTAGAGGATATAGTTAAGTCAGGTCTGCGGGATGAGTTTAATAGTGTATATAAAGACTGGTTTCCTGCCGAGTTTTGCGATGAACATACTAGCAAGACAGACTGTATAAACTGTAAGGGTGTTAAAGCATACACCAAACGAACGCCCGGGCTTTTTAAACTAGAGTACGAAGGGACAGCTCTTGTTAGCTTATGTAGTAAGACGTACCATTGTAGTGGGGATTACGATAAAATCAGTTGTAAAGGGCTAAGCAAGCAACACAACAAATTAGATAAAGATATGTTTTTAGAGGTTCTCGCTACGCAAAAGGCTAAGGGTGGGAAAAATGTAGGTTTCAAAGTCTTAAATAATTCCATATTTTCCTATAGTCAAACAAGAAATGCTCTTTCCTATTTCTATATAAAAAGAAAGGTAGCTGATGATAATGTCTCGACTACACCTCTAGATATTTAACTCTTTACACTACCAGCTTAGACTACCCAGCAATCTCTAACAGTTTCACCCTAGCTAAGCAGACACCCAACTACCTATCTATAAATAAATGTTATCCTTGTACTATATATTTACTTCGTGTACTGAATATTTTTGTAATGTTATATAATATCAATGTATGTTATACACCTATTGAGATAATAAAAGAATAAAATATATCTTTGTCTTCTGTTTTATATTGATTGTTTTTCATTGATGTTGTATAATCTACTAACCTATCACTAACGATCAAGTACATAAAGAACTCCAAAGTCAGCATACACCAGACATAAACAGGTCACTTCCGGGTCACCGACACGAAATGGCATGGTTAACTCCCCCTGTCTCTCATGTACATGTGGTGCGCTGCGCACCACACTATATATCTTTGTTAATTTACGGTCCAAATAATAATCAGATCCTTCCTGCTATACTACTGGCGCTATTCTTGTACCGTCCAACCCCCCCCCCCCCCCCCCCCCCCTTGCCACCAGTCGCACGTTCCAGACAAGCCCAGCAGCGATGGGACGTCGGTGGGGCGTGATTGACGTCATCAGTTCTGAGAACAAAAGAGTGCGTAATGAAACCGATTTTTTTTTCAATGGCAGCATGCGAAAATGAGAATTGTATGTAACAGTTTGCCGTAGGGCTCTACCTTCATGATAGACACACACGCACGCACACACTCACACGCACATACACAATCAGGCGCAAAGAGGAGAACACACATGCAACAAACCAATAACACGTCCGTTGTTACGAAACCATGATATAGGTATTTAAAGTGCTCATTTTTTGTTTGCTGGGTCCTAAAATTTGAATTTGAAGTGTCAGTTGTTTTTGTTGAGTCTCAATATTTGTACTTAATAGTGTCAGTTGTTTTTCTTGAGTCTCAATATTTGTACTTAAAAGTGTCAGTTATTTTTGCTGAGTCTTAATATTTGTACATAAAAGTTAAAAAAAAAAAAAAAAGATGTAAAGTACCCATGTCACGCCAAGTGGCGTTTAGGGAATATGGTGTTAGTGACCATACATTTTACAGACCTTCGGCACATGATTTTTGGGGTAATGTGGTCGGTATTACACCCGTGCCGCTTCACTTTCCCAGAAAAAAATCCGGTACCCATTAAGGGCTGGGTGAACCCGTAGGCCGTCGGTTGGGATCAAACCCCACCCCTTGTCCTTTGTAGTCCAGTTCACTAACCACTGAACTATCGCGGCTCCCGTACTTAAAAGTGTCAGTTGTTTTTGCTGAATCTTAATATTTGTACATAAAAGTGTCAGTTGTTTTTGCTGACTCTTAATATTTGTACCTAAAAGTGTCAGTTGTTTTTGCTGAGTCTTAATATTTGTACTTAAAAATGTAATTAAACCACCTTCTTCTGTTGTTATGTTAAAGGTCTTTTTGATGCCATGAAACTACCTTCTTTTGTTGTTATGTTTAAGGTTTCTTTGATGTCATGAAACAAGCTTCTTCTGTTGTTATGTTTAAGGTTTCTTTGATGTCATGAAACTAACTAATTCTGTTGTCATATTCAAGGTCCCTTTGATGTCCTGAAACCACCTTCTTCTGTTGTTATGTTCAAGGTCTCTTTGATGTCATGAAACCACCTTCTTGTAATGTTATATTCAAAGTCTCTTTCATGTCATAAACCACCGTCTTGTAATGTCATATTCAAAGTCTCTTTCCTGTCATAAACCACCTTCTTGTAATGTCATATTCAAAGTCTCTTTCATGTCATAAACCACCTTCTTGTAATGTCATATTCAAAGTCTCTTTTCTGTCATAAACCACCTTCTTGTAATGTCATATTCAAAGTTCCTTTCATGTCATAAACCACCTTCTTGTAATGTCATATTCAAAGTTCCTTTTCTGTCATAAACCACCTTCTTGTAATGACATATTCAAAGTTCCTTTCATGTTATAAACCACCTTCTTGTAATGTCATATTCAAAGTCTCTTTCCTGTCATAAACCACCTTTTTATAATGTCATATTCAAAGTCTCTTTCCTGTCATAAACCACCTTCTTGTATTGTCATATTCAAAGTCTCTTTCCTGTCATAAACCACATTCTTGTAATGTCATATTCAAAGTCTCTTTCCTGTCATAAACCACCTTCTTGTAATGTCATATTCAAAGTCTCTTTCATGTCATAAACCACCTTCTTGTAATGTCATATTCAAAGTCTCTTTCCTGTCATAAACCACCTTCTTGTAATGTCATATTCAAAGTTCCTTTTATGTCATAAACCACCTTCTTGTAATGTCATATTCAAAGTCTCTTTCCTGTCATAAACCACCTTCTTGTAATGTCATATTCAAAGTTCCTTTTATGTCCTGAGACCACCTTCTTGTAATGTCATATTCAAAGTTCCTTTTATGTCATAAACCACCTTCTTGTAATGTCATATTCAAAGTTCCTTTTATGTCATAAACCACCTTCTTTTAATGTCATAATAAAGGTCTCTTTCCTGTCATAAACCACCTTCTTGTAGTGTCATATTCAAAGTTCCTTTCATGCCATAAACCACCTTCTTGTAATGTCATATTCAAAGTTCCTTTTATGTCATAAACCACCTTCTTGTAATGTTATATTCAAAGTTCCTTTCCTGTCATAAACCACCTTCTTGTAATGTCATATTCAAAGTTCCTTTCCTGTCATAAACCACCTTCTTGTAATGTCATATTCAAAGTCTCTTTCATGTCATAAACCACCTTCTTGTAATGTCATATTCAAAGTCTCTTTCCTGTCATAAACCACCTTCTTGTAATGTCATATTCAAAGTTCCTTTCCTGTCATAAACCACCTTCTTGTAATGTCATATTCAAAGTCTCTTTCATGTCATAAACCACCTTCTTGTAATGTCATATTCAAAGTTCCTTTCATGTCATAAACCACCTTCTTGTAATGTCATATTCAAAGTTCCTTTCATGTCATAAACCACCTTCTTGTAATGTCATATTCAAAGTCTCTTTTCTGTCATAAACCACCTTCTTGTAATGTCATATTCAAAGTTCCTTTCATGTCATAAACCACCTTCTTGTAATATCATATTCAAAGTTCCTTTTCTGTCATAAACCACCTTCTTGTAATGACATATTCAAAGTTCCTTTCATGTCATAAACCACCTTCTTGTAATGTCATATTCAAAGTTCCTTTCATGTCATAAACCACCTTCTTGTAATGTCATATTCAAAGTTCCTTTTATGTCCTGAGACCACCTTCTTTTTGTCTTCCAGGAACCATGGCGTCCATTATTGTTCTTTCCAAACTCTTATGTCTGTTGATGTGGCCATAGCATTTTAATGTTGTCTGTAAGATGTTGCTTATAAACCAAATCTTTTCAATACTTAGGTCTTTTAATGTCTTATTTATGTCTTCATTACTAATTTTTATAATGCAAGTTACAAGCCAATTTTCGTTTTATTTTCAATTATCTTAAGATACTTTTATCGATTCTTTTGTCTATGCAAGATATTGATGAATTATTCTGTGGCATTTATTCTCAGATAAGAGCTTTGGTGTCTGAGTGGTTATCGCGCTCGCTTAGTGATTAGAATAATTCGGGTTTAACTCTCGGTTAACTGGCTGGTCATTGTCGGACCGACAAGGCACCGAAGTGCATACAGCCTGTAAAAATGCGTCTAAAGATTTTTGTGGGCGGTGAAGGCAGCCTGGCGTAATGCCGGGAAAACCAGAATGTGCGGATGGGCATGGACAAAGATACGGTCACTATCATTATCTACCCCACACGCTTAGGAAGGGTTGGAGGGAACATTTAATGATAAAATAAATAATCTCATATATGATGACATAGTAATGATACATATGATGACAAATTATATTCAGTCGCCCGAGGTAACGCCCAAGTCTCGCATCAGTAAATGGAGAAGCACACACATAAGTTCGGGTCAATCCTCCCTGGTGTCTGTAGTGCTCTACATGATGTTCATTTCAATTACATGTCGTTTTCCACGTCCACGTCTCCAACTACTCTTCCTTTTGATTCTCCTTTTGATTATGTCTGATTTTTCTCTCTTGGGGATACTGTTTGACGACTTCTGTGCGACATGCACAAACCATTTCATCTGTTGTTTCTTTATATGATCCAATACTATTGTAACCCTGACTCATTTTCTTATATTGCTGTTTAAGTCAGTAATTGTAATGAATTTTAACAAACAAATAGTAAAAACCTCTTGGCGCCTTATCTGTGCTATAAAGGAAGTACGCTGTTGATGCATATTTTATAAAAAAACTATCGATACTTTCATTAAAACAGCACTACGCACGACCGCCTTTCTTTACCACAGAAAGTCTCTCATATCTATTCCTGGCCGGGTGAATCTAGAAGCTTCTGCGAGAAAAGAAACCGAGATTTTCTCACTCATTTCAATGGTCACTACTTCACTAACAACGACATCTCTATCGCAGCAAACTCTACTGGCTATACGGCTAAGTAACTGTCATCATCATCATCATCTCGTCCTATCCTTTACAGAATATTGGATTCACCACAGCCAGACGGAGCGAATCCCTGTCTCTAGTCAGATCTCCCACTTCTTCTGTTGTCACGTTGAAGCTCTTCTTGATGTCTTTAAACCATATTTTTTTGGGTCTGCCCCTACGGTGCCGCCGAGGAACCATGCCTTGTACTTTCCAGCCAGCTGTGTCTTTCGACATGGTCATAGTATTTTGATTTCCTCTGTAGAATGGTGTTTATAAACCAGTTCTTTTCAATGTTTAAATCGTTTAATATGTCTCCAGTGTTCTTTCATTATCCAATGTATATGAGCAATGTTTCTGTAGCATTCTTTTCGAATGAATCTATTTTCTTCTTTGCTATTTGCGAGATTGTCGATGATTCACAACCATATGTTCCTATCGGGAAGTTAGGTGTCTTCAGTAATTTTTATTTTACTGCCTCGCAGGTATTGCACCATATGTTCTTCATGACGTTAAGTTTTTATGGTGCTCTTGTTAATCATCTTTTTGGTATTTTTTTCAGGCTGTCTCCATTGTTATTTACTACAGATCCTAGATACTCATAGTTTGTTACAATTTCAAGTTCTTTTCTGTTGATGATGATTTTGAGTTAGCTTCTTGTTTTGTTAATGAACGTTATCTTAGTTTACTGTATGTTTAGTTAGAGGTTTTGCTCTTCACTATGTTTGTTAACTTACACATTTGTCTCTTTAATCCTTCTGCGCCGTCATTAGCGTATCTGAATTCTGGAATGATGTTGCCAATTATTGTGAAAGATTTGAACTTTACGTTTCTGGCATTTCTCCTGATGTTATCAGCATAGATGTTGAACTGGTGTAACAGAGAGGCTGGATAAATCCATGCTTCACCCCTTTTTATATTTCAAACCAGTTTGATGTTTCGCCCGCTATCTTGATAGCTGCTTGCTGTGCGTGATATAGTGATTCGATAAGTTGTATCTGGTGTATTGGAAAATCCATATCTTTCATGATGTTCCACAGGTTTTGATGCTGTACGCAGCCATAGACCTTGTTGTAATCTTTGAAGCATGTATAGATTTCTATGTTGTATTCCCTACACTTCTCAAGGAAGTTTCTCATGTTAATGATGTAATAAACTTACACTATGCCACTAATGCAAACACTAATCTACATCGGAAAATTACGATGTTGTACAGTGTCACATACTGAAACCACCCCCATTGTCATATCAATCATAAGGAATCTCAATTTTAAGAATAAAAGCAACGTGGTGGTAGACTATATAATAACATCTTCAATGTTGCATTAGGGTTAGAATTAAAACGTCACTCGAGATTCAAATAAGCAGCAATGTCGTTCTCTCTTAGCGGTTAATGGAGAGCATGGTTATCTTGAAGAGGAGAGAGAACCTGGCAATGTTGCTCGTCATCCCGGAATGAAAAAAAATAGAAAGAAAGAATTGTATTTTTTTCCCGCAGGTCAAGGTAGGTACAGTAAGTCTAGAATGAAGTTTAACGCCAATTTGCTGTCGTTTGAAGCGACCAGTGCCACGACGTCAATACCAGGCGAGAGAATCGTGGGACGCGTGTACTGTACAACACCAGTTGCCAGGAATCCAGTTGGCTCGCTCCCTCTGCTTGCTTGTTTTGCTGCCGTTGTTTGTAATGTGGACACTGGTGACGAGAGTGTCATCGCGCTAC
Organism: Megaustenia siamemsis; assembly: GCA_032433765.1. Lineage (NCBI taxonomy): Eukaryota > Metazoa > Mollusca > Gastropoda > Stylommatophora > Ariophantidae > Megaustenia > Megaustenia siamemsis. The sequence goes on from JAVIAB010000139.1 coordinate 65,816,996, forward strand.
GGTCAAATAACGAGCTTCTCTGTGGCTTGATGTTCAAGTGTTTCAGATTTCAACCGTTGCCTACTCAGCTTTAGCACCGACGAGAAATGTTACAACCGAGACTCTATGACTTGACCTGTTTATGTTGTTCTACATCGATTATATGTGTAATGTTACTAAACAGCTGTCTATTGGGAAAATAACGATAAAATTCTCTCAAGAGGATTATCATCACAGAAATGTGTACCTTCTGAGTTGTATGATCACTTGCGTCTGGAGGTAAGTAACGATATTTATAACGTCATGACACCACAGCAAAACGCTCTACCAATAGAGCGACTTGTCTACTGTTTGCAGGAATTGTTACAAATATAATCATGAAAAGAGGCTGGAATTATGGTGTAGACTTACGTGTCAACTTTTTGTTTGTCTTTCTTTGACGAGATTAGGAATTGAACCGTAGATTTGTCAAACCTTATGTTAAACAAAAAGATAAAACAAAGTCAAATTTGTTATTTTCTGGTGGTATCTTATTGTTTAAAAACAATTCTACCGTTGAAATAGTAATTGATTAATTTAGAATCAACAGTAATTGATTAATTTAGAATCAACAGTAATTGATTAATTTAGAAGCAACAGTAATTGATTAATTTAGAATCAACAGTAATTGATTAATTTAGAATCAACAGTAATTGATTAATTTAGAAGCAACAGTAATTGATTAATTTAGAAGCAAATGTAAGTGATTAATTCAGAAGCAAATGTAAGTGATTAATTTAGAAGCAACAGTAATTGATTAATTTAGAAATGACAGTAATTGATTAATTTAGAAACCAATGTAAGTGATTAATTTAGAAGCAACAGTAAGTGATTAATTTAGAAACAGCAGTAATTGATTAATTTAGAAGCAACAGTAAGTGATTAATTTAGAAACAAAAGTAATTGATTAATTTAGAAGCAACAGTAAGTGATTAATTTAGAAGCAACAGTAAGTGATTAATTTAGAAGCAACAGTAAGTGATTAATTTAGAAGCAACAGTAAGTGATTAATTTAGAAGAAGCAGTCATCACCTCAGTGCAAAATAAAGACAAGTGGAACAATATTAAAACAGGTAAATGAATTTAAATATTTGGGAACTTTGTTAACCTCAGACGGAAGATGTACAAAAGAGGTGAGATGCAGAATGGCTCAAGCAAAAGCAGCTTTCCAAAAAATGAGGAAGTTACTATGCAATCCATTTTTGACAATAGAAACAAGAAAAAAGAGCTCTTAAATGTTACGTAGAACCAGTCTTAACATATGGATTCGAATCATGGACAATAGGACAACAGACAAGAAAATCGCTGGAGTCTGTAGAAATGTGGTTTTACAGAAGAATGTTGAGAGTACCATGGACAGCTAAGAAGAGTAATGAAGATGTTCAGAGAGAGGTCAAAGCAAAAAGAGAGCTAATTTCCAATATTAGGAAGAAGCAATCATCATTTTTTGCCCATATAATGAGAAGAGAACAACTGGAATATATTGTAACAACTGGAAAAATTAAGGGACGAAGAGATAAAGGGAAGCAAAGAGAAAAAAATAACAGACAGCTTAAGAGAATGGCTTGGCAGAAGGTCAACAACAGAAATGATAAATAGCTGCCGAGATCGAAAGTTGTGGAGAGACATGATCACCTACGCCAGCAGGCCCTGTACTTGATGAGAAGATTCAGTAACATCAGCTACGGGCGTGCAATTTCCCGGTTCCGAGCTACATGCTTCGAAGCTCTCTTCTTCTGATCATTGATGTCTCACTTGTTCTTTACTTTTGACATTTTGCAACTCATGTCTGCATGGTAAATAGTACTCTTTATCATAAAGTACCATGCCTGCTGGCGTAGGTGATCATGTCTCTCCACAACTTCCGATCTCTACAGATATTTATCATTTCTGTTGTTGACCTTCTGCCAATCTATTTTCTTAACTGTGTGGTATCGTTTCTCTTGGCTACCCTCTATGTCTTCATCCCTCAATTTTCCTAGCTGTCACAATATATTGCAGCTATTCCTTTCTCATTGCATGTCCAAAAATGATGATTGTTTCTTTTTAATATTGGAAATTAGCTCTCGCTTCATTTCTCTTCTTTGCTGTCCATGGTATTCTCAACATTCTTCTTTAAAATCACATTTTTACCGCCTCCAGTGATTGTCTTGTCTGTTGTCCTATTGTCCACGATTCACATCCATATGTTGCGAATGACTACATAACATTTAAGACATTATGGTAAGTACTATTAATAATGAAATACCGGGCATATTTATTGTCTGTTCTGATCCTCCCGTCTGGATTCAGAGTAATAATACAGTCGCTATGTTTTGTATCGTTCACTCAAATGCATCTAAATAGGACAGTAGTGCCACGACATACTGAATATGTCAAATACAGACCTGTCTAATCTGATCCTCCCGTCTGGATTCAGAGTAATAATACAGTCGCTATGTTTTGTATCGTTCAGTCAAATACATCTAAATATGACAGTAGTGCCACGACATACTGAATATGTCAAATACTTTTCCTGTCCAATCGGATGTTTCCGTTCATGAAGTGCAGATATCACAACCAGCTGTGGAACCAGCAATGTCAGCTTCATGGAGTATTCCCAACAAAAGGAAATAATTACCGAAATAAAAACACAAAAAACCTGACTGCAATTATCAATATTAAATATTTTTTCCGTCGCGCTTAGACAGCGTGGTCAGTATCACGCCAGGCTGCCATATTTTGCTCAGAGCAAATATCTGACACTTATTTTTAATAGACTGGTATCAAACCTGAGCCGATCAAAACCCAAAAAAGGAAACCGTTTTTTTGGCTATTGAACCCACACCTACTTGAACAGGCGGACTAATCACTTCTCTGCAAGGGATTTTATAGTAACTGTACTACTGGAGATACAACTAGATATGCTACAGAAGAGATAACTTTAGGTCTCTTATACAATGTTGAAACAATAGCGTTGTATTAAATGCTCTACCTTGCGAATCTCACTACTTGTTTTTCTGTCATTTTCTGGGCACTGAATCAAATAACACAACTGTGTAACCAAACTCGCAGAATTAGAGAAGGCAATAATTGAGAGATAGAGCACTCGATTACTTACCTCAGAGTTCTGCGATTTCGAACTAGCAACTGTAATCAGTTCAGAACTAGTAAATATAAACACTTCAGAATTAGTAAACGTAATCAGTTCAGAACTAGTAAATATAAACACTTCAGAATTAGTAAACGTAATCAGTTCAGAACTAGTAAATATAAACACTTCAGAATTAGTAAACGTAATCAGTTCAGAACTAGTAAATATAAACACTTCAGAATTAGTAAACGTAATCAGTTCAGAACTAGTAAATATAAACACTTCAGAATTAGTAAACGTAATCAGTTCAGAACTAGTAAATATAAACACTTCAGAATTAGTGAACGTAATCAGTTCAGAACTAGCAACTGTAATCAGTTCAGAACTAGTAAATGTAATCAGTTCAGAACTAGTAAATATAAACACTTCAGAATTAGTAAATGTAAACACTTCAGAACTAGTAAATGTAATCAGTTCAGAACTAGTAAATATAAACACTTCAGAACTAGTAAATGTAAACACGTCAGAACTAATAAATGTAATCAGTTCAGAACTAGTAAATGTAAACACTTCAGAACTAGTAAATGTAATCACTTCAGAACTAGTAAATATTAACCCTTCAGAACTAGTAAATGTAAACACTTCAGAACTAGTAAATGTAAACATTTCAGAACTAGTAAATATAAACACTTCAGAACTAGTAAATGTAAACACTTCAGAACTAGTAAATGTAATCACTTCAGAACTAGTAAATATAAACACTTCAGAACTAGTAAATGTAAACACTTCAGAACTAGTAAATGTAATCACTTCAGAACTAGTAAATATAAACACTTCAGAACAAGTAAATATAAACACTTCAGAACTAGTAAATATAAACACTTCAGAACTAGTAAATGTAAACACTTCAGAGCTAGTAAATATAAACACTTCAGAACTAGTAAATGTAAACACTTCAGAGCTAGTAAATATAAACACTTCAGAACTAGTAAAAGTAAACACTTCAGAGCTAGTAACTATAAACACTTCAAAACTAGTAAATATAAACACTTCAGAACTAGTAAATTTAAACACTTCATACCCGTATATAATTTAACTTATTTAGTATATAGGTAAAATCGTCTAGTCATAAATAATAAAGAGCCCAGACACTACATGCTTAACGTCAAATTATGAAACATTATGTAAATGTAACGTCATTTCTTGGATCCTCTTGTTTTAAAACACTTACGATATAAGTAAGAGTATTCTGTTTCCTGTTCCTGATTATATTTCCTTAAGTTTGTTTGTGTTTGTTTCGGTCTTCAATCTTGTATCCTCAAATGTAGCGACACTTATAATTTCTTGTGAAGGTAACTGAGAAATGTGTGTGTTCCGTTCTGCCATTACTTTGCAGTACATGACAGCAGTAGATCAAGTAAAAATTATTGTTGCTATAGCAACATGTGAATGGCTCTCGTGTGTATCGAACGCTTGAACCATCCCATACACAGCTTCCAATCTTCGAAACTTTGTGTTTGCTCCAGGGAATCTTTGTTTACATTTTCTTTTGTGATAATTCCATCCAAGCTTACAAATAATTTAGAGTTTTTGCTGAATATAAGAAACGTCCATGATTAGTTTATAGATTATTTGAGGATGTTGTCGAAAGGAATCAACGTTTACTGATTATTGTAGAGTCAGAGTGTGTAGCATATTTATAGCATAATGTTATTTAAATAAGAAATGTAAATTTATCCCTCATATTGAAATTTTATCGGCTACTTATATAAGTTAACCAACCTCTCTCTCTCTCTCTCTCTCTCTCTCTCTCTCTCTCTCTCTGCGATCAAAACTCAATCAGAGTAGGATTCCAGACTCTCTCATGAAGTCAGCTGTCTGTTTAAGCGAATCGATTGCCCCATAAAGTTTCTGTTCCAGGGAGGTGGGCGTGGACCACATTGTTCTTTTCAGGTCTGTGTACTGGGGGCAATCCTGTAGAACATGTTCTGTAGTCATATTGTTCAGTGTACAGTGGCATAACCAACCTATCTTAGACAGTGTTTAACAAAATTCTATTCGCAGACGATCAGGCACCAATACACGAGAAAATAAAGCCTCACGAGAACATTTAATTAACAACATAGGTACTGAATACAATATGAAGATCACCACCAACAAGACATAAGTCATGAACATCCGAAAGGAGAAAAAAAAAACCAACAGAACATCAACATAACGATAAACGGCAGACAAAAAAAAGGAGGAATTATAATTAGCATGGAAGTGACAAGTCACAAGCAGCAGATATAGATTGAAGATGCAACAAATGTTGACATATCACCGGACAGATGCCACCATTGCTGTCCAAGAATGGAATAACTCTAGGGTCAAAGCGGACACTATTATTACATTATATAGTTATAGTTAGTTAAATGGTAATGATGGCGTATGTTGGTGGTGATATTAGTATTATAGTCCGTTCAAAAATTCATAATCACACCTGAATTAGTTTTGCGTGATAACCGCTTGTTATTTTGGTTTCACATTTTGCGTGCAATCTTAGAATATTGATGACGCAAAGATTTTGGTATTTTTTATTCCACAAACACAACCGATTTTGCACATCAGCGAATTCCTTTGATCTTTTATAACGATATCACACAAGTTAATTCAAATTTTAGAGTTTACAGTAATCGTGTTAAATTTTCCAGTTTACTGCAATTCTTGTCAGAGGCGTATCTACATAGTGCTTAATTGTGGGTGTTGTTCGTTATGTGTATTTGCAAACATGAATCAATTGGTTACAATTAGTCTTGTCCTTCGGTCACCATTAGACCCCAGGACGTCATAACTGCAGCTGGAATTGAATTCATCTTAATTTTAATCATTCCAAATCTGACGATTCCAAGAGGTTGATAATCATTACTGGCTGGACAAATAGTAATCCATCTCGTTTCCAGTACTCATCTTCCACCCGCAGCACATGTTCAACACACTTCTTCCAGAACGGAATGTCTATTTTTGAGAGAGACTCGAACTTCAACATCACACATTTTAAACGTCCTGTTCTGTTCTGCAACTTGTCCTTTGACGTGAGCCCAGACAAGTTCGATTGGATTAAGGTGCGCGTGATATGCAGGAAGTCGAAGAGAGGTGTGGCCGTATTTGTCAATGATTTTATCAACATGGTACACCTTTTTCTTATCGTATTCTTCACAAGTTGTAACAATTCGGGTTTTAAATATGTGTCGTCAAATTTGACATTTTCATTCGCAAGCTATGTCCTAATTTGCTCTTTTGTATTTGATGCAGTAGGCACTTTGTCTTCCTCTGATACGACATTGTGGTATGATGCATTATCCATGATTATGCATGAAGGTCTCTCCAGGATTGGTAAAAAATCGTTCTCCAACCAGTGCCTGAAAATGTTTCCATTCATTTCAGTATGGTAGTCCCTACCGTCGGTACTTTTTGATTGGAAAATAAGTCCCGCATCATGGACAAGGCCGTTTTCAGTGCTTCCTGCATGCGTTAATATAATGCGCTGGCCTTTGCTGCTCGGAATTGTTCTTTTGAGTTTGCCATTTACTGACTGCCATTCTTTAGCATAGGTGTGGTGTGCGTTGACCCATGATTCGTCCAAATATACAATATCATACCGTTCACTCCGCCGCTCGCGGATCTGTCTCAGGTATTTGCTTTGAGCAATGACCAAGTGTGGTTTTTCACAAATAATATTCCTGCCCCAACAGTTTTTCTGAAAGTGAAGCCGGCTCCTCGCACAATCTTCCATAGAGTACTTTTAGAAATGTCAATATTGCAGTCTGCATGCAATTTTAATTTCAAATTCATGAGAGTAACAAGTACATTATTAGCAAACATTTTCAATATCTCACGTTTTATGACATCCATGTCAAAGCTGTCGACTTTCCTTTTCCTTCATTGATTGACATGAGTGCACTCTGAGTCTTGTTTAATCCAACGAGAAAATGACGATCTATTAAGACCAAGCGCGAGTTGCGTTCGTCTCTCTGGGTCATGAATATCACAATATAAATGCCCCATCTTGGATTCCCTAAGGAAGTGCTGATATAGTAAAAAAGTAACCATTTATATAGTTATAAATTTGCATTTCAAACTCATTGTAATTTATATATGAATGTTGGTATTTAAAGTCAACAAATTATCTACTGAGTCTTCACAAAATAAATAAAGATACGCCTTCCCATCGGTAGTTAATGCCAAGGCCGTGGTGCGTCATGTGGTTCAATATTCAGTTTTGTGCACGGGATTTTCCTGAAGTTAGTGTTTCTGCAATAGCCAAACTATTTTACGTGAACGACCGCACCAAATTAATGTATATATCCTAAAATGGTGTCAAATTCGAACAGGGTGAATTTAATATAGCCTAAAGAAGAAAACTTTTAAACTGGATCAAATTTCTCAGAGCAAAAAATATTTCTATAACGTCATCAATATTCTAAGATTGCATGCAAAATTTGAAAGCAAAATAACAAACGGCTATCACGCAAAACTAATTCAGGTGTAATTATGAATTTTTGAACGGGCTATAGTAACGGTGGCGTATGTTGGTGGTGTTATTAGTATTAGTAATGGTGGCGTATGTTGGTGGTGTTATTAGTAACGGTGGCGTATGTTGGTGGCGTTATTAGCATTAATAACGGTGGCGTATGCTGGTGTTGTTATTAGCATTAGTAACGGTGGCGTATGTTGATGGTGTTATTAGTATTAGTAACGGTGGCGTATGTTGGTGGTGTTATTAGCATTAGTAACGGTGGCGTATGTTGGTGGTGTTATTAGTATTAGTAACGGTGGCGTATGTTGATGGTGTTATTAGTATTAGTAACGGTGGCGTATGTTGGTGGTGTTATTAGCATTAGTAACGGTGGCGTATGTTGGTGGTGTTATTAGTATTAGTAACGGTGGCGTATGTTGGTGGTGTTATTAGTAACGGTGACGTATGTTGGTGGTGTTATTAGCATTAGTAACGGTGACGTATGTTGGTGGTGTTATTAGTATTAGTAACGGTGACGTATGTTGGTGGTGTTATTAGCATTAGTAACGGTGACGTATGTTGGTGGTGTTATTAGCATTAGTAACGGTGACGTATGTTGGTGGTGTTATTAGCATTAGTAACGGTGACGTATGTTGGTGGTGTTATTAGTATTAGTAACGGTGGCGTATGTTGGTGGTGTTATTAGTATTAGTAGCGGTGGCGTATGTTGGTGGTGTTATTAGTATTAGTAACGGTGGCGTATGTTGGTGGTGTTATTAGTATTATTAACGGTGGCGTATGTTGGTGGTGTTATTAGCATTAGTAACGGTGGCGTATGTTGGTGGAGTTATTAGTATTTGTGGTATTTGTTATTGGTGTTATTAGTGATGTCATTAGTGGTGTTACTAGTAATGGTAGCGAATGTTGGTGGTGTTATTAGTGGTATTGTTTGTAATGGTGGAAAATGTTGGTACTATTATTAGTACTGGTGGCGTATGTTGGTGGTGTTTTAGTGGTCTTATTAGTGGTGTTTGTTAATAATAATTGTGGTATTTGTAATCATCTCTGAATGACTTCTTCATCTGTGAAAATGACTGGGAACATCTGGCAAGTGATCGCACATCATGGAGAGCATGTATAAGGAATGGTATAACATCATTTGAGACTGTGCTAAGGCAACACTTAGAAGAGAAAAGACTCATGAAAAAGGATGGAAAGAAAACCCTGTCGATCAGTAGGCCTGACTTGTTCATTATGTTACCATGTGTGTTGTCAAACATTGATAGGATCAGCCACGAGAGAAGCTTTTCCATAAAAACAAAACCTCAAAACAAAACAAAATAAAAAATAGCCTCCACTGGACCGTCTGACAAGACGAAAAGGGCCATATATAGGTGTTTGAAATTAGCGTTGTTAGTAATGGTGACGTATGCTGGTGGCGTATGCTGGTGGCGTTATTAGCAATCATCTTTCAAACGTTGTGGTGATAGCAATGCCAGTACTCTACACTAGACTCAACAACAATTTTACAAAAAAATAGACAATACCGAAATTAAATATGTTGAACGTATGACAGGAAACAACCTGAGAGAAAAGATTTGAAGTGAAGAACTGAGAAAATGACCTCCAATAATTCCCACCACTGAACAGATAAAGAAACTACAGATAAAATGGTTTGATCACGAGATGGAGAGATAGATCAAAATATGGCACAATGAACCTTCAACAAACGTCACGAGAACACCAGGCCCAAGGGATGAATACGAAAAAGATGGATTGATGAAATATTAGAAACGCTGGGAAACATGGACAATATTGACTAGAAATGAATATTAAAAAGACTAAAACTATGATCGCAAACAAAGATAATACTCAAAACCTACGAGTAGATATCAAAGTTGAAGAAATATACCTGGAGACATTCAGAGCTAAAACTACTTGGAATGGCAAAAAGTAATTTTAAAGCCATGAAAAATATTCTAACATCAAAACAAATAGCACAAGAACACTAAGAAAAGCAAAATGTGATATCTTCTCAACATTCCTTTATGGTGTAAAAACATGAACATTAGACAAGAAAACAGAACAGAAAACTGAAGCCTTTGAAATATGGATTCATAGAAGGAATATTTGGAGAATAGGAAGATTTGGATGGAAAGAAAAGAAAACAAACAATGAAGTCTTTAAACAACTAAAAATGAAAAGAGAATTCCTAAACACAATTCAAACAAGACAAATGAGATTTTTGGGGCATGTTAAAAGACACATCAGCCTACTAAAAGTAATGTTGGAAAGGGAAATACAAGGTAAAAGAGGCAGAGACAAACCAAGACTAACATGGACAAGTAACATCAAAAGACGGATATGTCAGCCTATGAAAACCTACACCATCAAATCAAGAGACAGAACGGAATGGTGCTCCATGGTAGCCAACTTTCGATGCGGAGACGGCACTCGATGAATGAAGGAAACATAACAACAGGAGTGGGCAACAGGAGAGCAAAAGATGGATTGATGAAATAATTAGAAACGCTAAGAACCAATACAACGGGAAAGACCAACAGGACTACGCTATGTCGCCTTTCATAAAAAAAAAAACCTCTGGTATACATATAATGCTGAACGAATCTATAAGCTGATTGGTCGGTAGAGTGGATCCTGCCTTTAACAGACAGTTTACGAACCACATCTACCACGGCCTCATCATCTAAGTATGACTCCCATTTATAATTTGCTGTATGACGCGTATATTGATTGACATGCATCTCTTGTAGTGTTTCCATTCATTTGTCTAAAAGCGATTCTTTTTATTGAATACATTAAAAGATGACATATGACATTGTTTGACCAGGTAGTACAACAGAAAGAACTAAATGTGACGAGTCATCAATAGAGAGCACATGAACAATCAAATGACCGACCACGAGAAAAATAGATTGATGGGATATTTAAAACAGGAAAAATAACAGCAGAAAAAGCCAAGGGAAGGCAAATGACCATAAACTGTATCTTCCTCCCCTCGATGCTGGCAGACATATAAGGAGAGAAAGAAGAAGAAAAATAGATTTGTTCTCCATTGGATTTTGTTTTTATTTGCTACATCTTTCTAACTATCATCTACTCATCAATTATCTATTTATCCGAGTCAACACAAACTATCATCTCTTCTTCTACCTTTTTAGCTCTCAGTGGAGCATAGGTCTTCAACAAACACTTTCCAAGTCGTTCTGTTTTTTGCCATTCTTTTACGATCATTCCATGTCTTCCCCATCATCTTCATCTCTGCCTCTATCTGTCTTCTCCAAGAATTCCTTGGTCTTCCTCTTTGTCTTTTCCCCTGGGGATTCCAAAAAAGGGCATGTTGTGTAATACTCTCAGTTGGCTTCCGCAGTGTGTGTCCTATCCAGCGCCATCGTTTTCGCTGCATCTTTTTATCCACTGGTGTTTGACTGGTACATTTCCATAATTCTATGTTAGTGATTTTGTCCTGCCATTTTCATCCTTTTATTCTGCGTAAGCATCCATTAATTAAAGTAAACTATCATCTACTCATCAATTATCTATTTACCTGAGTCAACACAAACTATCATCTACTCATCAATTATCTATTTATCCGAGTCAACACAAACTATCATCTACTCATCAATTATCTATTTATCCGAGTCAACACAAACTATCATCTACTCATCAATTATCTATTTATCTGAGTCAACACAACGCGTCTAGCACAGCGGTTCCCAAACTGTTTTAGCCCCGCCCCCATTTGAGGAAAAAAATTGCTCACAGCCGCCCCCCCCACCCCCCGATTCGCCCCGGATATCTACTTTCTTTAAGGAAACCAAAAAAAAAAGTTGCAGTGACAAATTTGCGCTTCTTTCAGGTCTCTATATCATTACCTACAGCCAACACAACCCAGTGAAGAAAGATCCTGTTGTAAAAAAAAAGACACATTCATGCTTCTTCTTCTCCTTTCCTTTCTCACCTGCCTTTCAGCGTCGAGGGGTGATATAATTTGCGGTATTTTGCTTTTCTGTTCGCCTCTGCTGCTGTTATGTTTCCTAGTGCTTCTAATATTCCATCGACCCATCTTTTCGTGGTCGACCCTTGGGTCTGGTATTCTCATAACGATTGTTGAAGGTTCGTTGTGTTGTGTTTTGTTCTTTCTGCCTTGTCACGTGGCCAAACCATTTTATCTGTTGCTTCCTTACATATTCTATGGCGGGGGCTATTCCTAGTTTTCTTCTCAGTTCTTCATTTCTGATCTTGTCTCTCAGACTGTTTCCTGTCATTCGTCTAACACATTTCATCTCTGTAGAGGTTATTTTTCTTATTGTTCTTGCATCTAGGGCCCAGGTCTGGCATTGGTAGCACAACGTTGGGATGAAGATTGTATTGTATAGTGCTCGTTTTGCCCCCAGAGTTATTTCCTTGTTGGACAATAGTGGCGATAACTGTCCAATGATTTGACAAGCCGTGTTGCATCTTGATTCTATCTCTGCTGTTTGAGAATTATCGTTTGTCATTAGACTTCCTAGGTATTTGAATTCCTCTACTTGTTTTAGTTGTCTGCCTTCTATAGTTATGCTGATGTTCTGTTTATTTTTGGCGACATTCATGATTTCTGTTTTGTTGATATTGATTTTCATGTTGCATTTTGTGCCTGAGATGTTGAGTTTGTTTAAGTGTTCTTGTGGGTCTTCTATTGTTTCATGTATTAGTGCCTGGTCGTCTGCAAATAAAAGCTCGTTGATCTCCACTGTCTCTGATGGTTGGCTAGCTTGCATATATAGTCGATATATGTAATAAACAGTAAGGGGGGTATAGTACGCACCCCTGTCTTACACCTGATCTAACTTCAAAATGGTCTGTGTAGCCTGCTGCTGTTCTGACCCTGCAGCTGCTGTTGATGTAGAGACTTTTAATAAGGTTGGTTGGATATTGGCTTACTCCGTATGTTGATAGTATCTCCCACATTCATGCCTAAAATTATAAAATAATTTATTAAATCAACTATAAAAGCATTCACATTGGACACAAGAAATACACGATAATGAAAGGTAATTTTAATATTAAAAATGCGAATTAAAAAATCCTAATCAGAAGGATGAACCTAGTGGTCTGCCTCAAGTTCTAATTGTTCGGCTCTACTTTTGTCAACAGTGTTCCTACATCGCCTCGGCTTAGCTGTTGGAACTTGCTTTCTTTTTTTTTTTTTTAAATAAACAGATTGTTGTTGAGGAAGATACTATGCATTCCAATTTTGACAATAGAAACAAGAGAAAGAGTTCTTAAATGTTATGTAGAGCCAGTCTTAACATATGGATGCGAGTCATGGACAATAGGACAACAGACAAGAAAATCACTGGAGTCTGTAGAAATGTGGTTTTACAGAAGAATGTTGAGAGTACCATGGACAGCTAAGAAGAGTAATGAAGAGGTTCTGAGAGAGGTCAAAGCAAAAAGAGAGCTAATTTCCAATATTAGGAAGAAACAATCATAATTTTTTGGCCATGTAATGAGAAGAGAACAATTGGAATATATTGTAACAACTGGAACAATTGAGGGACGAGGAGATAGAAGGAAGCAAAGAGAACAAATAACAGACAGCTTAAGAGAATGGCTTGGCAGAAGGTCAAAAACAGAAATGATAAATAGCTGCCGAGATCGAAAGTTTTGGAGAGACATGATCACCTACGCCACTAGGCCCGGTACTTGATGATGATGATGATGGAACAGATTGTGATGGTACTGACCCCATGTTCCACTAAAAATAATGAAGGAAATGCAATCAATAACTGTTATACTATAGTCCATTATTCAGGATTCACTTTTGGTATCGATTGGTTATGGAAGGCCCGGGTATCAATGCAAACGAATTAAAATCCATAATTGCTCAACGGCCCGTGCCAGTGGAATCATCCGAATTACTAACTCATCTCCCAAACAAAGAAAGGTAGCTGTAGTCCCATCATAACAATCTCAGCACACGCCAAAAGACATGGTATCGATCCTAGTAGCTAGAATTGTTGCTCTCAGTTTTCTCAATTTAAATTTCAACTCCTCATTTATTGTTACTCTTATTAGTTCTCTTATTATTATTCTCCGTGTTTAAACTTTAAAAAAAACCGGTACAAAATCCAATTGGGTATGTCAGTTTAAGAACAGCTTCCAATCTTGAAACCTGAATGGAGAACCTACAAGTTTTGATAATAAAGAAGCATGTCTTCATTAAGTTCTTCTACTGCTGACAAATTCGGATAATTTTTATGTACAACACCTTCTTTGTATGCATATTCTCTCCCACTCTCTTCTATCATTCTCATACACAAACTTATCGATTTGTCTGGCAACTTTTGCTACATTTGGTTTTTGCTTTGAGAATTTGTCGAAGTCAATTTATAAATTCTGTTTTTAACAAAAATATTTGTAAGCATGAAGGAAACATTAAAACCATATAAAGAACTTTGAAAAATTTTGATTTCGTACCCAGATCACTGGATCTGACAGGACAATTTCACATTAGATTTCAACAATAGTCTGCCATCATGTGTGTATCGAACATTAGATTTCAACAATAGTCTGCCACCATGTGTGTATCGAACATTAGATTTCAACAATAGTCTGCCATCATGTGTGTATCCCACATAAGATTTAGACAATAATCTACCTGCATATGTGCTTCCCTAGTTTTTGTCTTCTATTGTTTGTATGTCTTGATGAACGAATACTTAACCTTGCTTTACTTATAAATCACCGTTTCTCTTGAAAGCGATCTAGGTGCCTGTGCAGATAATGGAGGTTATCACACTCATGTTACAGGCAAGCCTAATGAAGGAACATATCATCTGTTGTGTGTGGTTGTCTGCTCTATGGTTGCCAAGAAAGATTTCCAAAACAAGAACAAATAAAGACAAGGCACATTGTTCCATTCCACTCATTGATGTCATGAAATGTGGTTCATTTATCAGTTGTCTCATATGTGGACCATCACAAATTCATATCGTCAGTTTTTCCATGGTAAAACCAGGTAACTCATGCGCTATGCATTCAATGTATAGTCTTTAGTCAAAGCCTTTACAAATTGTTTAATCAGGCCTAGCTTTATATGTAGTCGTGGTAGTATGTCTTGGGCCACATTTTGTCCTCCAGTAACCATATATTCCCTCGGAGGCCAATCTTTGTCCACTGTCCATGTTTGACTGCTCTAGTGTGTCAAAAACATAAAACTCAAGGATACATCTGGTAGCCACTTTAGTGAACAAAGAAGAAAATGAACCATCTTCAAGTCTGAATAGATCAACCTTTGATGTTCTTGCTATTCTATCTTTGCTAGGACTAAACAGAGGGTCTTGCACTCTCTCCTTGATTCTATTGGAGTGTACGATTAGAATAGATGATCAATCTACTCAATTCATTCTGATCAAAACGTTCACTTTTGGAAGTTGTTTGGAAATCCCTGTCACGTGTCACACTTCCTTTACCTTTTGCGATGTCAGACATCTCATTTTTAGAGAGCTGTAGTAGTTCAGGGAAAGGTGGAACATGTGCATGATCTGAGCGCAGAACAGGTCTCTTAGCTGAAGGTAGATCAGTGTAAGACATTTTGTCACGATTAGTTCGATTGATGCCTATGATATTAACAATATAAACATAACAGTCATAGCAATGGTTGTTCGGCTATCTCGACTCAATTTCAGTCAGTTTGCTTCCCATTTGTCCGCTGGCTCAAATGCACCGTACAAGTTTTGTAAACAACACGAGAGGTCAATATCTTGTGCTGAAGTCCAAGTTAGATACCAAAATAATCTATATATTTTTTTGCAAATGCAGTAAGTTATTGAGTTATTTGCGGGTCATCATCATTGCACTCCGAACATGTCCATAGGTGCTCATATCCCCTCCTCAGCAATTCCCTCAGTGTCCAGCGACTGACGACTCCAGTTCTATGTTGGTTGATAAGTCTTCTTACACGGCCACCAAGTTTCTCATTTCTGGCTGTGCCCAACTTAACTCCCATTTCCATCATCCGAAGAAGTGACGTTGATCTGTGTTTGTCGAAGTCCTGTGCTCTTCCCACATCTCGAAGGGCATTGATGATGTCCGCCCGATCCATCGGTTGCCCGTCCTCAACGACAGCGCAGCTAGCCAACCTGTCCGCTCTCTCATTTCCCCGTACTCCCGCATGTCCAGGGACATAGACAAAGGTGACCTTACGTATTTTGGATTTCTGCAACGACTCTACCCATTGCATGCGTACATAGCCCGCCTCCACTTTTTTTTATCATGCTCATCGAATCACTCAGTATACATGCGTGGATGTAGTCTTGTGACTCTAACCATTTGAATGCCTTGGTCACTGCCATCACCTCCATTGTCATGCTACTCGTGGTCATGACGTATGCACCACTGTCTTCCTTGGCTATTCTGCCTGCTGAGCGTGCTGTAAATGCCCATGCACTTCTTTCGTGTCGTCTTACAGATCCGTCTGTATAGATGACTGCATCTTTCTCATCGGTATTATCGCAGATGAGACCGTTGACCTCAGCATTAACCACGACCGGGTTCTGTTCCCTACTTTTCCTGTCGAGTGTGACAATACATGAGAAAGTTCCCTTGAATGACGTAGGCACCGGTATCCACTCCTCACCAACGCTGATATTGGTAAGCCCACAGACCTGCTTGATGACATCTTCTGCCCGGCCCACCCATGATTTGCCTCTTTTTAGCCTGGTACCTTTCTCTGTGTTGAGCACGGATGCTCTGTATCTGTACTAATCTTCAGGTATGCTCGTGCTCTCCAGATCTTAATTCTGTCATCCATGGTTGCAGTAAAATGCAGTAAAAGACTTCCTACTTTCTTTCAATATTTACTCCCAACAAATATAGCAAAATTTGTCGGGATGATTTAAGTAACTCCATTTTGCAAAAATGAAACGAAAATAGAGCTGATACGGCCTATCCAATCCGATTTTCTGAATCAGCGCCCTAAATAACACAAGGACAAAGTCGAAAATAAGAGGCAGCAATAACCATTTTTATTTTGTCTGTGCACACCTTTCGTAACTTGACAAATGTAATTTTGTATTCAATGATAGATGAATGATCAAGGGGCACAGCAATTAGTAGCAATGTAAACTAGTGAACCGCGTCGGTTAGTTTATGTCAACAAACGTGTCGTCCGGGGGGGGGGGGAACTATATGTAAATCAGCAAAGTTGGAAGCACGTTCTGCAGTAGATGGCGCTCAACAGAACCTGGTCTTTTTTCAAGGACGGGAAGACATAAAGGGAGAGAGTACTGAGCGACCCCCCTCCCCCCGCCTCTTTCTCTCTCTCCCTCTCCCTCTCTCTCTCTCTGATTCCCACCACAAAGAAAAAAAATGGACCCACTTGAAGCTATGACCCAACAATGGTTCCCCTCGCAACACATGAGTGTAGCTTTACCTCGCTACCAGTGCAAGAAAATCACTATCTTTAAGGCAATATCCCATATCTAGGGTTCGATGGTAGGGGAGGGGGATACTTAAGACTAGAATAGAGAAAGATGCTCAGTGCAGTCGTCAGGAGATGTTTTTATTTCACTGCCGGCAGGAGAAACCAAATATTTCCCTCTACCGTGATTCGAACTCGCATTCTCTTGCTTAGCAGGACGACACGTTATCGATTCGTCTACCCGCTCTCCCCGCTAATTGCATTAGCGTAATGCCACGGATCAGAAATGTTGCGCCAAGTTTCGAAGTGCGGCTATCACATGTGCTACTCTATCAGCCTAGGAAGACAATGTATTTTGTATTATAACTCTGTCTTGTCCTGTTGCGGTTTCTTTCGTCCTCAAGTAGAGTTGCCAGGCAGTCAGTATGGCTTGCTTTCAAGCTTATATTTATTGTTTAACTCTTTCCGTACGTTTCGCCGTACAGTGCGTCACTCTCAATTTGATTAGTGTAAACTATCATCATTTGTCTTTTTATGTCTTGTATCATCTTGGTTTTGATTAAATCTAATTCCTTGTTTAGATAACTAAAAATGCATATTTAATATGTTAAGTGTTAGACAAATAAAACATATATATTAATGTTTAAAAACATGAACAATCTTGTCTCTGAAATCTCTACCGCTAAATTGATAAAAACCTTCCGTGCTGAAAGAGTTAAAATCTTCAGCTAGATCCATCTTTGGCAAGCTCTTCCAGTTGTGTTCATGTCTAGCCCATTCAGATCTCGTTTACAAATGTAGGTCATGTTTTCTTATGATAGGATAATCATCACCGCACTTCGGACACACCCATAGGTGCTCCGAACTTCCCCTCGAAATACTGCGAACCACTGAGGGGAACTCTGACACATGTGCACGAACTCCGTTGCGCAAGTGCCGCGCATCCATCAATTGTACGTATGTATTACTAATACAATTTAAATGCATAAAACCTAACATACGAGTAATATAATCTATTGGGTTGTACTGTTGCATGTTGATAACAGGCCATGGCGGATACTTGTGACAATAATAATGAATAATACTAGTGCTAATGGCGATAATGATGCCAATGGTGATAATCATCAATATGATGGCCAACTTGACTGTGACTGTGATAGTGATAATACTTAAAAAGATGGTCTTCTACTGATGGTAATTATAATGATGTTGGTTGTCTGCATAAAAAAAGCATCGCAGTTGAAAAGCTTGTTGTCGCATATTGGAAGTACTTGACCTATCAGAACATAGCGAAGCGCTCAAGGAGCTGGTTGCTTGAGAACAAAGAGCCGTATTAAAGTCTGAACATAAAAAACGAAATCGTTCATTTCGACTCACAGAATGGTCAGTCACGTAATGATGTTATAGGAATTTTGGAACTGCCACTGTTGGCTACTCAGTTATCTGGCTGAAAATAATAACACTCCACTAGAGTTGCTCATAAGGTGCCCCCTTTCACACATTCCCTTTCGCCTCAAACAAAATTGTGACCAATAACAACGTATCCAATGATCTTACTTGCTAACCATGAGCTTTAGTTGTAATTTCAATAATTCCTTGTAGCCAAAACATACTTGATTCCACGCTGTCTTCAAATTGTGTTTCTAATGCTCCAATATTTTCATTTCTCAAATTATTGGTGTGATGATGTAGCTACTGCTGTCGCTGCATGACCTCTCATATTATTGTTTTAAACTCTACGTAGATTCACACGGATGCTCCCCACAGATTTCAGATCTCTTTATAATCTGTTTTCTCATTCCTCTTTATACTCCACCTACTAATATCTCTATTATATACTCCATCTATTCATATCTCTATATCAGTATATTCCATCTACTCATATTTCTATACCAGTATACTCCATCTATTCATATTTCTATACCAGTATATTCTATCTAGGGAGCCGCGATAGCTCAGTGGTTAGTGAACTGGACTACCACGGACAAGGGTAGGGTTCGATCCCAACCGACGGCTTCTGGGTTCACACAGCCTTAAAATGGGTACCGGATTTTTTTTCTGGGAAAGTAAAGCAGCACGGGCGTAATACTGACCACATTAACCCAAAAATCATGTGCTGAAGGTCTGTAAAATATAGGGTCACTAACACCATATTTCCCTATACGCCACTTAGCGTGACAGGGGCACTTTACTTTTTTTTTTTATATTCCATCTATTCATATCTCTATACCAGTATATTCCATCTACTTATACCTTTATAAATCCAATATACTCATCTATCTATCTATTGACCTTTCGAGCCGTAACCGGCCCATAGGGCGTAGACCAAGATACACCTTCTCCTATATGAATTTTTGTTCTAGCAGTTTTCTTTTAAAGATATTTTATCAAATCTCGCCATCTGTCTCTGTTCTGTGCAAGCAGTTCTATCTCATTGAGGGAGCCGATTCCTGCTGCTCTTGCCTCTCTCATCAATGTTCTTCTCAGTGTCTCCCTGGGTCTTCCTCTTTTTCTTTTACCTGTTGTTTCCCATATGAGGGCTTGCTTTGCTATTCGATTATTATCTCTTCTCATCACATGTCCAACGTATGACCATCGTCTTTTCTTTATTACTGAAGATATTAGTGGTTGATTGGCGATTATATACTCATACCCCTATATATATATATATATATATATATATATATATATATATATATATATATATTCCATCTACTCGTATCTCTAGTCCAGCTACTCAAACCTATATACATTTCATCTGCTCATTCCTATATATATATATATATATTTCATCTAATTTGATCGCATTCACTAATTGCTTAGATGTTTTCCCCAGCGCCCTGCACGCTTACCGCCCTGACTTCATGCCGCGCCTATAATGACAGCCATGTTTTAAGAATGTGTTCATTTTTTATTTCCTCATTTTTTTGTCGGGACACCCTAGAAAGCATGATCTTGAGCGGAGGAAAGTAAACGATTATTTTGTCACGTCTAGTGACGTGTTGGTTATTGTATTTGCTATTATGTCTATCCGCGGTTAACCGCAATAGGGAAGTAGAGGAGGAAAAATTGTAGAGTGGAATAACAAAATATTTCATTTATAAATTAGCAATACATTCGTTAAAAGAAAGCAATTTGAGATGCGTTTCTGCAAACAAAGCTCGGTCTCTTAGAGTGGTTAAGAGAATCGACTATACATCATCATCATCATCATCATCATCATCATCATCATCATCATCGTCATCATCATCATCGTCATCATTATCATCATCATCATCATCATCATCATCATCATCATCATCATCATCATCATCATCATCAGGTGTCATGCCGATTGGCGTAGGCGATCATCTCTCCGCATTTCTTGGTCCTTCTTGCATGTTGTAATTTCTGTTGGTGATCTTTTATTATAGCACTTGGATTAGCAGTTTAATATTATTTCTATTAGTGTTCCTTGCTCAGCTTTCCATTCATTTTGCCCATTGTTATAGTATTGTCAATGCCTTCTTTTCGCATCACATGCCCAATAAATGTAGATTGGATTTTCCTTATGATTCTAATAATATTTCTGCTTTCTCCAGCTCCTTTTAAACACTCTTAATTAGTCATTGTTACTATCCACGGAATTCCTATCATTGTTCTGATAAACTACATCTCGTGCTCTGTGCCTCTAATGTTCTTTTTTTTGCCATGCTAAACGTCCACGATTCACTTCCATAGAGTTGAACAGGTTCCATGTAGCACTTCAGAATAGGTTGTTTTTTTTTACATTAATTGACCGTGATTTGTTACATAGAATACTTTTCATTCGATGGAATTCTGTCCTTATTTGTTCTATTCTGCTTCTAATTTCTGTTGTGCGTCTGCTATTTCATGTTATTATTGATCCCAAGTATTTGAATCTGTGCACGTGTTTCAGGATTGTCCAACTTAGTTTTACTCCACATTCTTGTGTGTTCGTTTTCTTTGATGCAATCATTGTTTCTGTCTTTCTGATGCTGATTGTTAGGTTCTTTTTTCACTTTCTATCACAATTTGGTTTTCAGTTGTTGTTTTTCTGCTATCTTTGCTCTGTCGTCTGCATATCGGAGGTTGTTTATGTTACATTCCTCCCTCCCACCCCACTCTAATGCCAGGCTTTTTCGCAATTGTTCTTAAAATATTTTAGCTTTACAGGGAAAATAGATCTGGTGACAGGCAATACACACCCGACCCCTATCGCACTCCTTGTCTTGTTGATTCCCAATGTTTATTTTCAATTCTAAAGGCTGTTTCTTGTTTCCAATAACAATCCTCAGATCTTTACTGTCCATATTGTTTTTCTAGCATTTTTATCATCTGCCAATTTTTTTTTCACCTTTTATATTGGTTTTTCATAATGACTCTTTGCATGATCTTAACCTGAATAATCTGATATCTGAATATAACAAAATAAATTACATAGTAACAAACTAATTTACATTACAAAATAAATTACATAATAACAAAATAAATTACATAATAACAAAATAAATTACATAACAAAATAAATTACATAACAAAATAAATTACATAATAACAAAACAAATTACATAATAACAAACTAAATTTCATAATAACAAAATAAATTACATAACAAAATAAATTACATAATTAAAAAATAAATTACATAATAACAAAATAAATTACAAAATAACAAAATAAATTACAAAAGAAAATAAATTGCATAATAACAAAATAAATTGCATAATAACAAAATAAATTGCATAATAACAAAATAAATTGCATAATAACAAAATAAATTAGAAAATAAATTACATAAGAAAATAAATTACATAATAACAAAATAAATTACATAATAAATTACAAAATAACAAAATAAATTGCATAATAACAAAATAAATTGCATAATAACAAAATAAATTACAAAATAAATTACATAATAACAAAATAAATTACATAATAACAAAATAAATTACATAATAACAAAACAAATTACATATCAAAATAAATGACATAATAAACAAATAAATTACATAATAACAAAATAAATTACATAATAACAAAATACATTACATAATGACATAATAGTTCTATATTCATCACATTCTTTAGCTCCTGGTTTCTTGGGCAGAGATGTAAAGGTGGATTGTAGAAATTCATGAGAAATATGGCCGCTGTAATAAATGCCAATCAACCACTAATATCTTCAGTAATAAAGAAAAGACGATGGTCATACGTTGGACATGTGATGAGAAGAGATAATAATCGAATAGCAAAGCAAGCCCTCATATGGGAAACAACAGGTAAAAGAAAAAGAGGAAGACCCAGGGAGACACTGAGAAGAACATTGATGAGAGAGGCAAGAGCAGCAGGAATCGGCTCCATCAATGAGATAGAACTGCTTGCACAGAACAGAGACAGATGGCGAGATTTGATAAAATTTCTTTAAAAGAAAACTGCTAGAACAAAAATTCATATAGGAGAAGGTGTATCTTGGTCTACGCCCTATGGGCCGGTTACGGCTCGAAAGGTCAATAGAATAGAAATAAATGTCATTCACTCATTTTATTATGGTTTGTATTCCTATCCCACCTCGAGTTTCCAATCCCTCTATTTTATCTGCTCCTGTCGCCTTCCTTTTGTTCACGTCTTTCATGGCATCTACTACTTCATCTTCAAGTATTGATGCTCTTTCATATTTGATATCATGTGGTTCTGGTGTTAGTTCTGGTCCTTCTCCTCATATTGTTGATGAATTCCGTCTGTCACTTCACAGTGTTAACATGTCACTTCTCTTTGATTTCAAGAATTCCTGTATCCTTTTATGCATTTACTGCATGTTTTTGTTGTGACTTTTTTTATTCTAGGCTTCTATTTGTTTGTATTGTTCATTTAACCACTTCTTTGCCTCTTGGCATTTTTGTCTTATTTCTTTATTTAGCATATTATATTCTTTATGTTTATTTTTGTTCTTCCTTCCTTTATCCATGTTTGTTCTGTTAGTAGCAATGGTGATGTATGTTGGTAATGTTAGTAGTAATGGTGACGTATGTTGGTAATGTTAGTAGTAATGGTGACGTATGTTGGTAATGTTAGTAGTAATGGTGACGTATGTTGGTAATGATAGTAGTAATGGTGACGTATGTTGGTAATGTTAGCAGTAATGGTGACGTATGTTGGTAACGTTAGAAGTAACGGTGACGTATGTTGGTAATAGAGTTCTTAAATGTTACGTAGAGCCAGTATTAAAATATGGATGCGAGTCATGGACAATAGGACAACAGACAAGAAAATCACTGGAGTCTGTAGAAATGTGGTTTTACAGAAGAATGTTGAGAATACCAAGGGCAGCTAAGAAGAGTAATGAGGAGGTTCTGAGAGAGGTCAAAGCAAAAAGAGAGCTAATTTCCAATGTTAGGAAGAGACAATAATAATTTTTTGGCCATGTAATGAGAAGATAACAACTTGAATATATTGTAACAACTGGAAAAATTGAGGGACGAAGAGATAGAGGGAAGCAAAGAGAAAAAATAACAGACAGCTTAAGAGAGTGGCTTGGCAAAAGGTCAACAACAGAAATGATAAATAGCTGCCGAGATCGAAAGTTTTGGAGAGACATGATCACCTACGCCACTAGGCCCGGTACTTGATGATGATGATGTTGGTAATGTTAGTAGTAATGGTGACGTATGTTGGTAATGTTAGTAGTAATGGTGACGTATGTTGGTAATGTTAGTAGTAACGGTGACGTATGTTGGTAATGTTAGCAGTAATGGTGACATATGTTGGTAATGTTCGTAGTAACGGAGACGTATGTTGGTAATATTAGTAGTAATGGTGACGTATGTTGTAATGTTAGTAGTAATGGTGACGTATGTTGGTAAAGTCAGTAGTAATGGTGACGTATGTTAGTGGTAATGTTAGTAGCAACGGTGACGGATGTTGGTAATGTTAGTAGTAATAGTGATGTATGTTGGTAATGTTAGTAGTAATTGCGACGTGTGTTGGTAATGTTAGCAGTAATGGTGACATATGTTGATAATGTTAGTAGTAACGGTGACGTATGTTGGTAATGTTAGTAGTAACGGTGACGTATGTTGGTAATGTTAGTAGTAATGGTGACGTATGTTGGTGGTGTTATTAGTAATGGTGACGTATGTTGATGGTGTTATTAGTAATGGTTACGTATGTTGGGGGTGTTAGTAGTAATCGTGACGTATGTTGGTGGTGTTAGTAGTAATGGTGACTATGTTGGTGGATTTAGTAGTAATAGTGACGTATATTGGTAATGTTAGTAGTAATGGTGACGTATGTTGGAGATGTTTGTAGTAATGGTGACGCATGTTGGTGATGTTAGTAATAATGGTGACGTATGTTGGAGATGTTTGTAGTAATGGTGACGCATGTTGGTGATGTTAGTAATAATGGTGACGTATGTTGGAAATGTTTGTAGAAATGTTGACGCATGTTGGTGATGTTAGTAGTAATGGTGACGTATGTTGGAGATGTTTGTAGTAATGGTGACGCATGTTGGTGATGTTAGTAATAATGGTGACGTATGTTGGTAATGTTAGTAGTAATGGTGACATATGTTGGTAAGTTAGTAGTAATGGTGACGTACATTGGTAATGTTAGTAGTAATGGTGACGTATGTTGATAATGTTAGTAGTAATGGTGACGTACGTTGGTAATGTGAGTAGTAATGGTGACGTATGTTGGATATGTTAGTAGTAACTATTGAGTATGTTGGTTGTGTTTCCAATAATGGCGACATTGTTTGATACTTTCTCTAATAAACGATATGTTTGTGCTGGAACCTCAAGATGGGAGGTCAGAATTGTTTTCCCTATATATCTAAATATAAAATAATTGCTATTTTTAATGTATAAAATACGTCGTCTGTCTGACCATACTGTTAGATAAAATATAACGTTTTTAGTTCAGTTTGTTTTTGTATAAATACACCACTAGTGCCTACAGTCGACTTATCGCGTAAATCTTGTACACCTTACACTAGACAAACTTATGTTGTGTAAATCTTGTACACCTTACACTAGACAAACTTATGTTGTGTGAATATTCTTAAGACCACCTGCTTTTTATGTGTGTGTAAATGTCTCACTTGTATGGAATTTACAAGTACTTTGTCCTGTCCAGTTCGGTCGTTAGAGTCTAATATTTTCTGTCATGGTATGTTACGCTCTCCGTGTTGGACGCTGCAAGTTTAATGCGAGATTTAGTTTGACCAATGTGCTCATGATGTTATCGCTTGCTATTCTGCATCCTGTAGTAACATCAATGCATTTTCCTCAAACACCTCATATTATTGTGCACTACTCCTCTTGTTCGTTAAACGTAATCGTGTTTGATATTAATATCATAAGAATGATAACAGATAGCTCTTCATTTCTCATTTTGATGTTTAAGTTTTTGATTAAAAAGTGGCAGTTGTTTTGAAACTGCTTTAGATATTTGTCATGTTTCAATTTCTGCGTTGATTCTTCTATTCTCTATGAAAATGCCAGCTATTTACTTCAATTCAAAGTCCTTCTAGAGATTTGATTCACTTGACTGAATGCTTATAAGGCATAAATATTTACTTGTCTTCATCTTGTTTATACTACAAACATAATGAAGTCCGGTTGCGTAGTGCAATATTTATCTTTATTTTGATTAATTTTGTATAACTTACATTGTATTGGATGATATGCATTCATTACAACTTTCAGCGAACCATGTTTTAAGTTTGTTTCATCTATTGATTTGACTTCAAATAATGAAATTACATGAATGTCGAACTTTGCTTTGTTATTTTATTGAGGTCCCCTTGTGTTAATGACGAGGCCCGGCAACACCGAGCAAGATAGTGAAAGTTCTGTCAGAAACACATTTTGATTTGTTCTGACGCATCAGGGACTAAGTTCGGTGAGGTTGTTGTGTGCTTGCTTTGGTCTCTTTGAGATTTCTTATTTTAGTGATTTGACAGAGCGAGTGATGATGGCGAGTGAGTGATGATGGCGAGTGAGTGATGATGGCGAGCGAGTGATGATGGCGATTGAGTGATGTTGGCGAGCGAGTGATGATGGCGAGTGAGTGATGATGGTAGCGAGTGATAATGGCGAGTGAGTGATGATGGCGAGGCGAGCGAGTGATGATGGCGAGTGAGTGATGATGGCGAGTGAGTGATTATGGAGAGTGAGTGATGATGGCGAGTGAGTGATGATGGCGAGAGAGTGATGATGGCGAGCGAATGATGACGGCGAGAGAGTGATGATGGCGAGTGAGTGATAATGGCGAGTGATTGATGATGGCGAGTGAGTGATGATGGCGAGTGAGTGATGATGGCGAGCGAGTGATAATGGCGAGTGAGTGATGATGGCGAGTGAGTGATGATGGCGAGGCGAGCGAGTGATGATGGCGAGTGAGTGATGATGGAGAGTGAGTGATGATGGCGAGTGAGTGATGATGGCGAGGCGAGCGAGTGATGATGGCGAGTGAGTGATGATGGCGAGTGAGTGATGATGGAGAGTGATTGATGATGGCGAGTGAGTAATGATGGAGAGTAAGTGATGATGGCGATTGAGTGATGATGGCGAGTGATTGATGATGACGAGTGAGTGATGATGGCGAGTGATTGATGATGACGAGTGGGTGATGATGGCGAGTGAGTGATGATGGAGAGTGAGTGATGATGGCGATTGAGTGATGATGGCGAGTGATTGATAATGACGATCGAGTGATGATGGCGAGTGAGTGATGATGGAGAGTGAGTGATGATGGCGAGTGAGTAATGATGGAGAGTGATTGATGATGACGATTGAGTGATGATGGCGAGTGAGTGATGATGGCAAGTGAGTGATGATGGCGATTGAGTGATAATGGCGAGTGATTGATGATGACGAGTGAGTGATGATGGCGAGTGATTGATGATGGCGAGTGAGTGATGATGGCGAGTGAGTGATGATGGAGAGTGAGTGATGATGGCGATTGAGTGATGATGGCGAGTGATTGATGATGACGAGTGAGTGATGATGGCGAGTGAGTGATGATGGCGAGCGATTGATGATGGCGAGTGAGTGATGATGGCGAGTGATTGATGATGGCGAGTGAGTGAGGATGGCAAGTGAGTGATGATGGCGAGAGAGTGATGATGGCGAGTGATTGATGATGGCGAGTGAGTGATGATGGCGAGTGAGTGATGATGGCGAGTGAGTGATGATGGCGAGGCGAGCGAGTGATGATGGCGAGTGAGTGATGATGGCGAGTGAGTGATGATGGAGAGTGAGTGATGATGGCGAGTGAGTAATGATGGAGAGTAAGTGATGATGGCGATTGAGTGATGATGGCGAGTGATTGATGATGACGAGTGAGTGATGATGGCGAGTGATTGATGATGACGAGTGGGTGATGATGGCGAGTGAGTGATGATGGAGAGTGAGTGATGATGGCGATTGAGTGATGATGGCGAGTGATTGATGATGACGATCGAGTGATGATGGCGAGTGAGTGATGATGGAGAGTGAGTGATGATGGCGAGTGAGTAATGATGGAGAGTGATTGATGATGACGATTGAGTGATGATGGCGAGTGAGTGATGATGGCAAGTGAGTGATGATGGCGATTGAGTGATGATGGCGAGTGATTGATGATGACGAGTGAGTGATGATGGCGAGTGATTGATGATGGCGAGTGAGTGATGATGGCGAGTGAGTGATGATGGAGAGTGAGTGATGATGGTGATTGAGTGATGATGGCGAGTGATTGATGATGACGAGTGAGTGATGATGGCGAGTGAGTGATGATGGCGAGCGATTGATGATGGCGAGTGAGTGATGATGGCGAGTGATTGATGATGGCGAGTGAGTGATGATGGCAAGTGAGTGATGATGGCGAGAGAGTGATGATGGCGAGTGATTGATGATGGCGAGTGAGTGATGATGGCGAGTGAGTGATGATGGCGTGAGAGTGATGATGGCGAGCGAGTGATGATAGCGAGCGAATGATGATGGCGAAAGAGTGATGATGGCGAGCGAGTGATGATGAAAGATGTTTTTGGTTGTGCGTTTTAAGTTTATTTTTTTAAAATATTCAATTGTACATTTGATATTTTAGTATTTTTACACATACACTCACAGACACAAACACACATAGACAGACACACAAACATAATAAAAGACAGAAACAAAGACAGACACGCATACACGAACAGACTCACATATACGCAGAAACAACACACAAAGACAAACACACTTAAACAGATTAACGAATGCACATGCTGGCACGGGAGCCATGACAGCTCAATGATTAGTGAACTGGACTACAAAGGACAAGAGGTAGGGTTCGATCCCAACCGACGGCTTCCAGGTTCACTCATCCTTCAATGGGTACCGGATTTTTTTCTGGGAAAGTAAAGCGGCACGGGCGTAATACCGACCACATTACCCCAATATTCCAAGAAGGTTTGTAACATTTATGGTCACTAAACACCATATTCCCTATACGCCACTTGACGTTACGGGGGTACTTTACTCTTGTTTTTTTTTACACGCAGGCACACATAAATGCACACACAAAGACATAAACAGAGAAACAAATGCATACAAACACTAAGGAGCTTTGCCCTGAGACGGGATGTGTGATCCATGTTTGACTGCAAGTTCGCCTCTAACTAGACTGTGGTCAAGTGTTTCGCCGAAGTCAAGGCCTGACTTCAATTAACAGCGAATCTTGGAGCACGGTCACTGATCATGAAGTCTATACAGATTTAGTGTGGGTACATGATGGTCGTGCTGCACGCGACAGCCGATACAGCGACTCGGAAGTGTACGCCATGAACTGCACACCTTTTTTTCAAAAAGCAATATTTTCACTAGAGCAGTATAAACGATCATGATGATCACTTTGTTGATTGCTGGAACGGGAGCTGAGCGGATATGGGAATGTCCCGCCTGCAGTGACGTCATTCCTTTCTAAAGTCGTGTCGTTTAGCAAACAATTTTAAGCTTTGTTCATATGAAGCACCCACATGTTACTTTTTATAGTTCTGTATCGCAAATATGTCTCCCATTGTTTCTGTTGGCTTCTCTTTCTATAGAATGTCTATGTGAGTACGTCAATGCTGCATTCAACACATGATGCTGGAACACTGATTTTGCTTTCTCAGTGTAGCAGCATTTCTTTGGTTGACACTAATCTCTCCATGAGATTGGCTTATTGTGTCGGGACAAAACTACGATAAAACTAATAAAGGAAAATCACTGTGAACTTTATGACAGAAGAGCTTTACAGGGTGAGAGCTCCACATGGAACATGTTAAAGTGAAGAACAATCGGCAGAACGATACATTCGAATTAGCTACAAAAGTGCGACAAGACTGTGTAGTACACACTAAACATTTGCACAGAGTAACTTCAGAGGCACACTCTATACCCCCCTAGAGTCACAGTTAGAGTGTGACGGATTCACGCCACCAACGAGTTTTGACATCAGAAAGGTGAAGGTACAAAGTCAGAGAGTGTCGAGGACTCAGGTGCTGAACAAAGAAATCACGTGATTAATGTAGGCGGGAAATAGTTAGTGAGGGAAAGTGAAACATGGTTTCTTGGTTGAGAAGGTTTCCATTGGGCATTGACAGCAGACATGTTGAAGGTGTCAGCTGTACAGCAGAGATGGACGAGATCTGGAGTGATGTAAGCCAAACATTCATAGCTTTAGAATAAGCCAAGATAGCTTCAAGAAGTAGAGCAGATTATGATATGATGTAACGGAGAGTTTCCTGGGTAGTTAGTCGACTGGCACACCTGGCAGAATAGTTTGTTGTACCTACTGAATGTGTACAGATTGGATATAAACTGTTTAGAAATTGTTCTTACATGAATAGCTGTTGAGCCAATGAAAAAGTTATCACGAGCAGTGAGGCTTGAGTCAACAGGGATCGCGTTCACGTGATCAAATATATGTTGTCCAATCGTCCATGTTATTGTCAACGACATGAACAGCTGCTCTAAGGGGAAGTCTCCAACCAAGACCCTATTAGCAGAGATGAAGTTACGCCTTATCTTCACCGACGGTACTCGAAAGATCGTCGCAGAGCATGAGAAGAGATTTAGATATGGATTGCCGCCCATGAAATCTTGTGCTCAACTGAGTAATTATACACGAGAACATTACCTTATGTTTTCCCTCCACTGTTAGCTTGTACACCAAACAGGGGTTTGACGAATTACAAAGGAGACCCCATGTCTAGGATTATCAAGGATGTCACATTTTACTTTCAATAAATGCGAAGTGAAGAACTGTCTTTAACCAATCATATCATAAGATGAATCCTTCCTTATCAAACCTGGTACACCCAACATCAAGCGGTGTCGTGTACATCGTGAACACATCTCTTAGTTCATGAAAGTCCACTTTATAAGAAAACGTAGCAACAACGATGCTTCAACTGAAGAATATTTCAACACTCTTATATATATATAAAATAAATATTATTACTTTTTTTCAGTTTTATTATAAGCTATGAAATTTAAATATTTGGGAACTTTGTTAACCTCAGACGGAAGATGTACAAAAGAGGTGAGATGCAGAATGGCTCAGGCAAAAGCAGCTTTCCAAAAAATGAGGAAGTTACTATACAATCCATTTTTGACAATAGAAACAAGAAAAAGAGTTCTTAAATGTTACGTAGAGCCAGTCTTAACATATGGATGCGAATCAAATCATGGACAATAGGACAACAGACAAGTAAATCACTGGAGTCTGTAGAAATGTGGTTTTACAGAAGAATGTTGAGAGTACCATGGACAGCTAAGAAGAGTAATGAAGATGTTCTGAGAGAGGTCAAAGCAAAAAGAGAGCTAATTTCCAATATTAGGAAGAAACAATCATCAATTTTTGGCCATGTAATGAGAAGAGAACAACTGGAATATATTGTAACAACTGGAAAAAATTGAGGGACGAAGAGACAGAGGGAAGCAAAGAGAAAAAATAACAGACAGCTTAAGAGAATGGCTTGGCAGAAGGTCAACAACAGAGATGATAAATAGCTGCCGAGATCGAAAGTTATAGAGAAACATGATCACCTACGCCAGTAGGTCCGATAGTTGATGATGATGATAAGCTATGAACATTATGTTGGTAGGCATGATGACATCATTTCATATATCATTGTCGCAACCCGCTTCTCTGTACTGTGTATTTACATCTATTTGAATAATTGCGGCCTTTTGCTGTACAAACTCTACGGTAGCAGGAACCCATAGCTCATCTGTATATTTACATAATTATCTTTCTGATGTAAAAACTCATTGGTGGCGTGATGCTGTCACACTCTAACTGTGACTCTAGGGGGTGTAGAGTGTGCCTCTGAAG
This sequence comes from Megaustenia siamemsis, assembly GCA_032433765.1. Taxonomy (NCBI): domain Eukaryota; kingdom Metazoa; phylum Mollusca; class Gastropoda; order Stylommatophora; family Ariophantidae; genus Megaustenia; species Megaustenia siamemsis. Next base: position 65,848,367 of record JAVIAB010000139.1, read on the forward strand.
TTATTCTGTGCATATGTTTAGTGTGTACTACACACTCTTGCCGCACTCTGTAGCTAATTCGATTGTATCGTTCTGCCGATTGTTCTTCACTTTAACACGTTCTATGTGGTGCTCTCACCCAGTAAGCCTCTTCTGTTCTTGAAGTTTACAATGTCATCCGGAAGCGGTTTTTATTTCCTCTGGTAAATACATAAAAAAAAAAATTAAGAATGCTATATTCTGTAATCTACCATATTAAATGTTTCAACAAACTTTCATCGAGTGGACAGAATAGCAATCTCTCCATTATAGATTGTATCCTTACAAAGAATAAAGCACAATATCTACATTCTTGTCTAAATTCTTACATCTCTCCTAAATTCCAATTTAGTTGTAATAATCTTCAAGTTGGTCTAGTTCTGTTTATTTCTTCTTTCTGTTTTTGCGAACATGTTTCACATCAGACTTTCTAGTTTCTGTATACTCCATGTATGTGCTTGAATCAAGTATTTTTGTTAAATACAGAAAGTTGTGAATAAATGCAACCTTCATTCAAATAAGTATTATTCTTTTGTTTGTACTTGTCCCGTTCATCATTACTTCCACCCCTTCCCCTCTAAAAACTGTAATGAAATTAATTAGATCTTTGCTAGCGTGCAGTGTTTGATGACGTTTTTCATTTCCTCTAGTTCTATTGATCAACAGAACTCACGATTGCGGTATACAGTTTTTTTTTTTATTAAAAGAAAAATGCTTTGATGTTAAAAGGAAACAGTTGCTCCATGTTGTCTGCCATCTGGCGTTACGTATTTTAACACAGCTCAAAGGTTCATCGTTTAGAGATTAGTAAAAGAAAAAAGTAAAGTACCCCCGTCACGCCAAGTGGCGTATAAGGAATATGGTGTTAGTGACCATAAATTTTACAGACCTTCAGAACATGATTTTTGGGTAATGTGGTCGGTATTACGCCCGTGCCGTTTTACTTTCCCAGAAAAAAATCCGGTATCCATTAAAAGCTGGGTGAACCCGGTGGCCGTCGGTTGGGATCGAACCCTACCCCTTGTCCTTTGTAGTCCAGTTCACTAACCACTGAGCTATCGCGGCTCCCATTTGGAGATTATGTGCCAATTATTTCTCGCAGTTATTTTCCTTATCAGTTTAACCTAATCAGGTACTCATGTTTTGTAACAGATGCATGAGATACATTATCTTATGAAACAAAAAATGATTTGTATATTTGTTAGCTTGCTAGACCATATTTGTCTGTCTCTTATTTGTCTTGTCTGTTTTGTTAGGCTGTTTCATTTTAAGCTTATATATAATTGTGTTTCACAGTCTCTATATTTGTTGCCGTCTATATATCTGTCTATCTATATCTGTGTCTTTATCTATGGACATGTGTGATATTTCATCATCATCATCATCGAGTGCCGTCTCCGCAACGAAGGTTGGCTACCATGGAGCGGCATTCTGCTGTCTCTTGCTTTGATGGTGCTGGTTGTCATAGGTTGATTTGTCCATCTTTTGATTTTACTCGTCCATGTTAGTCTTGGTCCACCTCTGCCTCTTTTACCATGTATTTTCCTTTATAAAATTACTTTTACTAGGCTGTTGTGTCTTTTAACATGACCCAAAAATCGCATTTGTCTTGTTTGAATTGTGCTTAGTAGTTCTCTTTTCATTTTTAGTTGTTTTAAGACTTCATTGTTTGTTTTCTTTTCCTTCCATCCAATTCTACCTATTCTTCTATATATCCACATTTCAAAGGCTGTTCCGTTTTCTTGTCTAATGTCCATGTTTCTGCACCATATAGGAATATTGAGAAGATGTAACATTTTGCTATTATTAGTTTTAGCCCTGGTGTTTTTTGTTTTGATGTTAGTATGTCCATGACTTGTCAGCATCGTTGAGACTCTCGGAAGTTCGTGATAGTTAGGAGGGTCTTATAGACTGTTGTTTGATGTGTGATGGTCTAATCACCAACTAATTACTACATCAAGCTTGGGCAGATGGTTCTCGTAAACCTGGGAGGGCCGACCATCTAAGGGCAGAATCCCCCTACAGAAAAGACAATCTGCTGCCTTGCAGGAAGATTGGGGCAATCAAAGGCTAAGGAAAGCAAACCTGAATAAAATGCTGGCTGAAATCGGATGCACTGTGCAACGTTTTAATAAGTAATCAGACTGGATCTAACAGACTCTAATTATGATAGAAACTACCGCTGACCGGAAAGGCTTCAAGAAACAGCTGAACATAATACACTGGAATGAGGAGGGCATAAACCACAAAAAACAAGCTCTAACAATCAGAATCAGCCTATCAAGAAACACACTCTCTGCAAACTTGAAGATAAAAGACCATACACTCCCCATTGACCAAAACCCATCATATCTTGGCGTCACTATGAATCGCAGAATGACTTAGAAAAATCAGATAGACAGAGCGAGGAAAAAGCCAGAAAACGAACAAATATTATGAAGAAATTGGCAGGAACGGACTGGGGGGGCAGACAGCAATATTTTGAAAAGGCTATACGTAGGAAGAGTCAGACCAGTTCTAGAGTATGGAGTCACAGTCTGGGCTATGGCTTCCAAATCGCACCTTAACAAAATTAACAGAACACAGAACCAAGCTGCCCGCATCATCACTGGTGCTATGAAATCTACACCTATCAAGACTCTAGAAACAGTAACAGGTTTACAACCCTTAGATGACAGACGGGTCACTAATGTATTGCAACAAGCGGAGAAATATAGAAGGCTCCTTAGCCACCCCATGCACCAAAGAATAACTGGTTCCGGAATTGTACGACTAAAGAGGAGCAACTTCGCTGCAATTGCCAATGAACTAACTACTGGAGACCCAGTATTTTCCAAAACAATATCGAAATCCTTGGGCCCATCTGATATGTCTCTTCATGGAAAAAATAAAATACCAGAACTTAAGGAAAATATAACAGGAATTATGATAAAAGGCACCCAATCAGACACAGAAGAAAACACGTAGCAGAAAAACACATACAATATACCTACCCACAGGACTCTTGGTCCCACATATACACAGATGGCTCTGCTACAAATGCCACCAGAAATGGAGGGGAGGTGTGTTCTTTACGCTGAATAATCAGGACGAGATCACCAAGTCAATAGCTACTGAAAAATTCTCAAACAACTTTAAAGCAGAAACTGAGGCCATCAGAGATGCTGCAACACTGGCTACTCAACACAAAAATAACATGCACAATAAATTGGTGATTCTGACTGATGCACTGTCAGTACTATCAGCTCTAAAAAGTCCCAAGAACAATGAACTAGATGACTTGAGAACAACCCTGGACCAACTATGCAATAACTTCCAGAGTGTAGTCATTCAGTGGATACCATCACACTGTAATATACACGGGAACGAACGAGCAGACAAATTAGCTAAAGAGGGAGGGAGATTGCCACAAGAGAACCATCCGCTCAGTTATGATGAAGCCAAATCCATCCTCAACCATCAGTACCATGAAAAATGGAAACGAGAACACCCAAAGCATAACGAGAGGGACGGATACCACCAACTATCAAGGAGGGATCAAGTCATCATACTTCGCCTACGCACTGGGCACAATAGAATAAGAAATCACATGTTCACCAAATTCAAAATAGTTACAACCAGCCTATGCAACTGTACACCGGACAATATGACTACAAAACATGTTCTACAAGTTTGCCCCCAGTACACAGACCTGAGAAGAGCAATGTGGTCCACTCCCACCTCGCTGGAAGAAAAGCTATATGGGGCAATCGATTCGCTTAAACAGACAGCTGACTTCATGTGAGAGTCTGGAATCCTAGTCTGATTGAGTCTTGATCGCAGCGAGAGATAGAGAGTATGTTCTTCATGACATTAAAATTACTTTTTGCCATTCCTATTCTTTTGTTTATTTCAGTTGTACATTTTCCATCACTGGTTATAGTACGCCCAATGTAGTTGTAGTTCTGAACTGTCTCCAGGTCTATTCCTTCAATTTTGATATCTATGTGTGGGTTTTGAGTATTTCCTTTGTTTATGATCATAGTTTTAGTTTTTTTAATATTCATATCTAGTCCATATTTTTTGCTTGTCATGTTTATTTCATTAAGTAATGGTTGTAAACAAAAGATAACAAACGATAAAGTTTTAAAACAACTGAAAATGAAAAGAGAATTACTAAATACAATTAAGACAAGACAAATGAAATTTTTCTATCTATTGACCTTTCGAGCCGTAACCGGCCCATAGGGCGTAGACCAAGATACACCTTCTCTACGTTTCATTAACAACATCGTTTTTACGATAGCGGCTTGTTAAACCTCTGATCAACGGTTATATACCAAGCCGGAGAAAAATAATTCCTCCATTTTGGAAACAACCGGAAACGAAATTTTTGGGGCATGTTAAAAGACACAACAGCCTACTAAAAGTAATATTGGAAGGAAAAATACACGGTAAAAGAGGCAGAGGCAGACCAAGACTAACATGAACGAGTAACATTAAAAGATGGTCAAGTCAATCTATGTCAGCCTGCACCATCAAAGCAAGAAGCAGAGTAGAATGGCGATCCATGGTAGCCAACCTTCGCTGCGGAGAAGGCACACGATGATGAAGATGAATTGTTGTAGGTCTTTAGGATTTTCTGCTAGTAGTACAGTATCGTCAGCATATCTTAGGTTATTGATTATCTTTCCATTAATTTGTATGCCTGGCATCTCTATGAGGTTTTTAAAGATTTGCTAAGTGTATAGATTGACCAAGCTTGGTGATAGGATGCATCCCTGTCTTACTCCTCTTTTTATATCAATGGGTGTAGAGTTCTCTTTGTTATATTTTATTATTGCTGTTTGCTCCAGTATAGATTACATATTAGTCGTATGTCCATGTCATCTAGATGTATCTCTTTTAGGCATTCTATAAGTTGTTTGTAGGAGCCGCGATAGCTCAGTGGTTAGTGAACTGGATAATTAATATCTGCTCCTGGGTTGGTTTTGGCTTTCTTTAGGCTGTTACGGAACCTTTCTTTTATCATTATGTAATCTATTTGATTCCTCTTCTTATCTCCAGGGCTTTTCCATGTGTATAATTTCCTTTTCTCTTGCTCAATGATATTTCACTCAATACAAATCTGTTTCGTGCCCTCTCTTATCTCTGACTCTCGCTGGTCTATTTCTGTGTTTGTCTGCTTGTATTTATCCCTGATTTATTTTTTATTTAATTTTGTTTATATACGTGTGTTTATGGCTATCTCTCTCTATCTGTTTATATTTTCTGTTTTTCCGTAACTATATATTTTTTCTTTTCCTATCTATTTTTGTTTTGTTTTTCTGTTTTTGTCTCTCAGTTTTTTATGCTTCTGCCAGCTTTGTCTTCTCCATTTACTTCATTTTCCCCTACCTGTCTCTATTTCTTCCTCAGTCTGACTCAGAAAACGTATTTCTGTATCCGCATAGTTTTCTGTCTCTGTCTGCCTGATTATCTGCGTATGTTTCTCCTCATCTTTCTGATAGTCTGTTTCTGTTAGTCTGTTTCCGTTAGTCTATTTCTGTTAGTCTGTTTCTGTTTCTGTTAGTGTGTTTGTGTTAGTCTGTTTGTGTTAGTCTGTTTCTGTTAGTGTGTTTGTGTTAGTCTGTTTCTGTTAGTGTGTTTGTGTTAGTCTGTTTCCGTTAGTCTATTTCTGTTAGTCTGTTTCTGTTTCTGTTAGTGTGTTTGTGTTAGTCTGTTTCTGTTAGTCTGTTTCTGTTAGTGTGTTTGTGTTAGTCTGTTTCTGTTAGTGTGTTTGTGTTAGTCTGTTTCCGTTAGTCTATTTCTGTTAGTGTGTTTTCGTCAGTTTGTTTCCTTTAGTCTGAATGTATTAGTCTATTTTCGAAAGTTTGTTTCTGTTAGTTTGTTTACGTAAGTCTGTTTCCGTTAGTCTGTTTCCGTTAGTCTGTTTCCTTTAGTGTGTTTTCGATAGTCTGTTTATGTTAGTTTGTTTCTGTTAGTTTGTTTCTGTTAGTTTGTTTCTGTTAGTGTGTTTCTGTTAGTCTGTTTCTGGTAGTCTGTTTCTGGTAGTTTGTTTCCGTTAGTCTGTTTCTGTCAGTCTGTTTCTGTTAGACTGTTTCTGTTAGTGTGTTTCTGTTAGTCTGTTTATGTTAGTCTGTTTCTGGTAGTCTGTTTCTGTTAGTTTGTTTCTGTTAGTCTGTATCTGGTAGTCTGTTTCTTGTAGTTTGTTTCTGTTAGTCTGTTTCTGTTAGTCTGTTTCTGTTAGTGTGTTTATGTTAGTCTGTTTCTGGAGTCTGTTTCTGTTAGTGTGTTTCTGTTAGTCTGTTTCTGGTAGTCTGTTTCTGGTAGTTTGTTTTTGTTATTGTGTTTATGTTAGTCTGTTTCTGTTAGTGTGTTTATGTTAGTCTGTTTCTGTTAGTCTGTTTCTGTTAGTCTTTTTCTGTTAGTCTGTTTCTGTTAGTCTGTTTCTGTTAGTCTGTTTCTGTTAGTGTGTTTGTGTTCGTCTATTTCTGTTAGTGTGTTTTCGTCAGTTTGTTTCCTTTAGTCTGAATGTATTAGTCTATTTTCGAAAGTTTGTTTCTGTTAGTTTGTTTACGTAAGTCTGTTTCCGTTAGTCTGTTTCCGTTAGTCTGTTTCCTTTAGTCTGTTTCCGTTAGTCTGTTTATGTTAGTTTGTTTCTGTTAGTTTGTTTCTGTTTGTTTCTGTTAGTGTGTTTCTGTTAGTCTGTTTCTGGTAGTCTGTTTCTGGTAGTTTGTTTCCGTTAGTCTGTTTCTGTCAGTCTGTTTCTGTTAGACTGTTTCTGTTAGTGTGTTTCTGTTAGTCTGTTTATGTTAGTCTGTTTCTGGTAGTCTGTTTCTGTTAGTTTGTTTCTGTTAGTCTGTTTCTGGTAGTCTGTTTCTTGTAGTTTGTTTCTGTTAGTCTGTTTCTGTTAGTCTGTTTCTGTTAATGTGTTTATGTTAGTCTGTTTCCGGTAGTCTGTTTCTGTTAGTGTGTTTCTGTTAGTCTGTTTCTGGTAGTCTGTTTCTGGTAGTTTGTTTCTGTTATTGTGTTTATGTTAGTCTGTTTCTGTTAGTGTGTTTATGTTAGTCTGTTTCTGTTAGTCTGTTTCTGTTAGTCTGTTTCTGGTAGTTTGTTTCCGTTAGTCTGTTTCTGGTAGTCTGTTTCTGGTAGTTTGTTTCTGTTAGTGTTTTTCTGTTAGTCTGTTTCTGGTAGTGTGTTTCTGTTAGTCTGTTTCTGGTAGTCTGTTTCTGTTAGTCTGTTTCTGTTAGTCTGTTTCTGGTAGTTTGTTTCCGTTAGTCTGTTTCTGGTAGTCTGTTTCTGTTAGTGTGTTTCTGTTAGTCTGTTTCTGTTAGTCTGTTTCTGTTAGTCTGTTTCCGTTAGTCTGTTTCCGTTAGTCTGTTTCTGTTAGTCTGTTTCTTTAGTCTATTTCTGTTAGTCTGTTTCCGATAGTCTTTTTCTGGTAGTCTGTCTTCATCAGTCTGTTTCTGTTAGTCTGTTTTTGTCAGTCTGTAATTGTGTAGCACTACAATCACTATCCGCCTCTTCTCTGTGACTATACGTGTCTGTATATTTATATCAGTCTAATTCAGCCTCAATGAAAACAGCAGCACTCAAACATGACGTTGAAGCTATGATCAATTTTGTATGGCTTTAGACCCATCTGGTATGACCACATTGGCAGACTGCGTCATGTCATGGTTGGCTGGCAACTTTTTCACATCGGAACAGCTTAATTGACTTTAATTCCCTGATGGAATGGAGAAAAGTTCGTTTTGTGTGAGAGTCTGTACTATCCTTTTATCAGTTCAGTCTGTCACCGCATTCAACTGAATGCATGTCTCTACATTAAACTGAAAGCATGTCACCACATTCAACTGAAAGCATATCATCACACTGGCCTGAATGATTTCACTATATTGAATTAAATGCATGTCATCACATTGAGCTGAGTGTTCCTGTCATTACATTGAACTAATTTCTCCTGTCACTACAATGAACTAACTTCCTCTGTCACTACAATGAACTAACTTCCCATGTCACTACAATGAACTAACTTCCCTGTCACTACAATGAACTAACTTCCCCTTCACTACAATGAACTAACTTCCCCTGTCACTACAATGAACTAACTTCCCCTGTCACTACAATGAACTAACTTTCCCTGTCACTACAATGAAGTAACTTCCGTTGTCACTACAATGAACTAACTTTCCCTGTCACTACAATGAACTAACTTTCCATGTCACTACAATGAACTAACTTTCCCTGTCACTACAATGAACTAACTTTCCCTGTCACTACAATGAACTAACTTTCCCTGTCACTACAATGAACTAACTTCCCCTGTCACTACAATGAACTAACTTCCCCTGTCACTACAATGAACTAACTTCCCCTATCACTACATTGAACTAACTTCCCCTGTCACTACAATGAACTAACTTCCCCTGTCACTACAATGAACTAACTTCCCATGTCACTACAATGAACTAACTTCCCTTGTCACTACAATGAACTAACTTCCCCTGTCACTACAATGAACTAACTTCCCCTTTCACTACAATTAACTAACTTCCCCTGTCACTACAATGAACTAACTTCCCCTGTCACTACAATGAACTAACTTCCCCTGTCACTGCATTGAACTAACTTTCCTGTCACTACAATGAACTAACTTTCCCTGTCACTACAATGAACTAACTTCCCCTGTCACTACAATGAACTAACTTCCCCTGTCACTACAATGAACTAACTTCCCCTGTCACTACAATGAACTAACTTCTCCTGTCACTACAATGAACTAACTTTCCCTGTCACTACATTGAACTAACTTTCCCTGTCACTACATTGAACTAACTTCCCCTGTCACTACATTGAACTAATTTCCCCTGTCACTACATTGAACTAAATTTCCCTGTCACTACATTGAACTAACTTTCCTTGTCACTACAATGAACTAACTTACCCTGTCACTACATTGAACTAATTTCCCCAGCCACTACAATGAACTAATTTCCCCTGTCACTACATTGAACTAACTTCCCCTGTCACTACATTGAACTAACTTCCCCTGTAACTACATTGAACTAACTTCCCCTGTCACTACATTGAACTAACTTCCCCTGTAACTACATTGAACTAACTTCCCCTGTCACTACATTGAACTAACTTCCCCTGTCACTACAATGAACTAACTTCCCCTGTCACTACATTGAACTAACTTCCCGTTTCACTACATTGAACTAACTTCCCCTGTCACTACATTGAACTAATTTCCTCATTTATTACATTAATTAACGTCCCCTGTCATTACATTATTTTAGGAAAGAACTTATCTGGTAAAGACAGAAACATTATTCTAGTAAATAAAACACAGATACACTAATATAACACATTACTATAAGAGAGAGAAGAAGGTCACGTTAATGAAAAAGTAACATTCACTTAGTGAATACCAAAAAGTGTAAGACTGGTATGAACACAAGAATAGAAATGGTAAATAAGCATTTTTAACAACATGAAAAATATACTCACATCAAAGCAAATATCACCAGAACTGAAACTACATGAGGTAAAATATAATATATCTAAACAACATTCCTGTATGGCACAGAAACAAGGACATTAAATTAGAAAACAGAACAAGTCGAAGCATTAGAAAAATGGATCGATAGAAAAATGAGAAGAATTGGGCAGTAAGAAAAGAAGACAAACAATGTTAGTTGGAGACTTTCACGCGGTTTCTTATCCTGCTGCTCACGCCTGCCATTTCCGACCAGTTGTATCGCAGGTTCTGAGACATTTTTCTAGAAATCTTCTTCTTTATTTATTTCTTCCTCTTTATAATTATTACATTATTTTAATTTTTTTTTAAACTACGAATATACTCCTTCAATCTTTTATTTGATGTATAAAACATATTTTGCTCAATTATAATTATGCTGATGTGATTTTTAAGGCAGTGGTATCCTTCAAATCTGTCCCTGTAGATTGTGTTTAGTGTGGGCGTAGTTCTTTCTTCGAGAGAGCCTTGGTAAGGAGAGAGCCTTGGTGAGGAGAGAGCCTTGGTGAGGAGAGAGCCTTGGTGAGGAGAGAGCCTTGGTAAGGAGAGAGCCTTGGTGAGGAGAGAGCCTTGGTAGGAGAGAGTCTTGGTAAGGAGAGAGCCTTGGTAAGGAGAGAGCCTTGGTAAAGAGAGAGCCTTGGTAAGGAGAGAGCCTTGGTGAGGAGAGAGCCTTGGTAAGGAGAGAGCCTTGGTAAGGAGAGAGCCTTGGTAAGGAGAGAGCCTTGGTAAGGAGAGAGCCTTGGTGAGGAGAGAGCCTTGGTAAGGAGAGAGCCTTGGTAAGGAGAGAGCCTTGGTAAGGAGAGAGCTTTGGTGAGGAGAGAGCCTTGGTAAGGAGAGAGCCTTGGTGAGGAGAGAGCCTTGGTAAGGAGAGAGCCTTGGTAAGGAGAGAGCCTTGGTATGGAGAGAGCCTTGGTAAAGAGAGAGCCTTGGTAAAGAGAGGGCCTTAGTAAGGAGAGAGCCTTGGTGACGAGAGAGCCTTGGTGAGGAGAGAGCCATGTTGCGACGGTACCCAATGAATGGAGTAAATAGCACAATGCCATTGGAGATAGCAATTTTCTGTAGCAAATGAAGCAGTGCTCCTTAGTCTAGCGAAGATAGCATTATTCTGGTGAAAAACACTGTGCTTTTGTGAAGTTAACATTGAGACATTGAATCCCATAGTGCCCTAATGAATAGAACTTTTACCCACCCAATTGTATATTTGTCATAAAAATAATATAGTCACAATTAATTACTGAGTGCCTAGTGAAGATAGGAGCCTCTGTGGGTGAGTGGTTAGTGTGCTCGCTCCCTGGCCAGAAGAGTCCGAATTCGATCCCCAGCAGTTGTTGATTTTTTTTTTCGGACTGACAAGGATCCGGGGTTCACCCAGCCTGATTCTGGGTTCCCAGAACACCCACCCGGGGTTCCCAGATTTTTCTGGGAAGTAAAAGCGGCCTGGCGTGATTCCGACCACATCACCCAAACATGCGCAGTGGTTATAGAAATATATGGTCACTAACACCATATTCCCCATACGCCTAGCAAGGCGTAGAGGGAGCCTTTACTTACATTAACTTAGTGAAGATACCATTCAGCCATTGAATGACACAGTCACTAGTGAAGATAGCATTGCTTTAATGAAAAACACAGTAATAGGTGAAGATAGCATTGTTTTAATGATTAATATATCACCCATTGAAGAACTCTACCAAAGTGAAGATAACATTGTTTTAATGATTAATATAGCATCCATTGAAGAGCTCTATCAGAGTGAAGATAACATTGCTCAAGAAAATATCAGAATCCTTATTAAGGTAACATTTCTCTGGTAAATACAATATTACTATTATGAAGATACAATCTATCTAAGTGATAGAAGATATCACCACAATGTAGGAAACATTACATCATGTGAAGAAAACAGTAGAGAAGATAAATCTGTGATAACGTGGAAGTAAAACAAAATCGTACAAAAGACAAATAATAATAAATAAATATTATTAAATAGGGAAACTTCCGAGGCGAATTAGCTGAGTGGCTGTGTACCAAGCGTCCGGCTTCTTCTGGCAAGGCACAGTGTCATGGAGTACGGGTTCGATCCTGCTTCGGACCACATATTGTTCTTTGTTTTTTTCTGTTGTTGTTTATTTGTCATTTTTTCCGAGTGCTAACACATACCTCTTCCTTCTATTATTCTCAAAATTGTATAAAAACTTGGATAACGGGAATCTATTCAACATTGCTCAAACCAGACGTGACAGGAATATCAGGGAAGAAACTGAACAGAAACGAAGGATCGTTGATGTCAATTTATGAAATAGAGTTTTTATTTTAAGTTCTGTTGAGTTTTTATTTTCAGTTCTTTACATAGATGTTATCTCTGTTTCTTCTTGGCTACACTGATCAACAAAATTATCAAATTATAATTTCGCTCAAAGGACACTGACCTGGCATTGAGAGAGATAGAAGAAAGGAGAAAAGACTGTCACGTGTCGTGCATAGGGAACATATAGGTACAAATAACAATACATAAATATTATTATATGGGGAACTACCGAGGCGATAATAGGAATTAATAGAACAAAGAAGTATGTGTTAGCACTCGGAAAAATTGACACACAAACAACAATAGAAAAAAACGAAGAACAATATATGGTCCGAAGCGGGATCGAACCCGTACTCAGTGGCACCGCGCCTTGCCACGAGAAACCGAACGCTTGGCACACTGCCACGCAGCCAACTAAAAAATTGGCTATTGTAGCAGTGTATTACACGAAGGCGTTCTCAATGACTATAGCATAGGGTAACGATCACAGATCGGAAATAAATTGTATATATATAGGGAACATATAGTTTGATCCCATCTTCTTCTTCTTCTACCTTTTAGCTCCCAGTGGAGCATAGGTCTTCAACAAACACTTTCCAAGTCGTTCTGTTTTTTGCAATTCTTTTAAGATCATTCCATGTCTTCCCCATCATCTTCATCTCTGCTTCAATCTGTCTTCTCCAAGAATTCCTTGGTCTTCCTCTTTGTCTTTTCCCCTGGGGATTCCAAAAAAGGGCCTGTTGTGTAATACTCTCAGTTGGTTTCCGTAGTGTGTGTCCTATCCATCGCCATCGTCTTCGCTGTATTTCTTTATCCACTGGTATTTGACCGGTACATTTCCATAATTCCACGTTAGTGACTTTGTCCTGCCATTTCCATCCCTTTATTCTGCGCAAGCATCCATTAATGAAAGTCTGTACCTTCGTGATTGTCAATTTTGTTATTCTCCATGTTTCACAGCCATATAATAGAACCGACTTAACATTGGAGTTGAAAATTTGTATTTTTGTATTTAGCCTAATTTCTTTGGATTTCCATATGTTTCCCAGTGCAATGAAAGCTCCTCTTGCTTTTGATATCCTTATTTTGGTATCGTTTTCTGTTCCTCCCTCTTTGTCTATATTACTGCCCAGATATATATAAGATTGTACGTCTAGTAGAGGTATTTCTCCTAGTTTTATTTGGTTATTGCCAACTGCATTAATTTTCATAATGTTGGTCTTATCTCTATTAATCTTTAGTCCTAGCTGTTGTGATCTCTCATCTAATATACTCATTTTATCTTGCATCTGTTGGTGGCTGTGTGATAGGAGAGCTATGTCATCAGCAAAGTCTAAATCATCAAGTTGTTTGGTCAGTGACCACTGGATCCCATTTCTGTTGTTTTGAGTTATTTTCATAATCCAATCTATGGCCAGTAGAAAGAGAAATGGAGGCAGAAGGCATCCTTGCCTTACTCCTGTTCTTATTTCAAATGCTTCTGTAAGCTGTCCTTCATGCACCACACTACATTTTGTTCCTTCATACATTGTTTTTATCAGGTTAATAAACTTTATGGGGATTCCATAATGACTCAGCAACTTCCAAAGCATTCTTCTGTCTAAACTATCAAATGCCTTTTCGTAATCTATGAATCCAATATAAAGTGGGGATTTTAGTTCTAAACTTTGTTCAACTATTATACGTAAAGTAGTTATTTGATCAGCACATGATCTGTTCTTCCTAAAACCTGCTTGTTCATCTCTCAAGTGTTTCTCTATAGCCTCTTTTAGTCTCTCCAGAATGATTCTGCCTAATATTTTTCCTGGCACTGATAGTAGCATAATTCCCCTATAATTAGTGCACTCCAGTAAACTTCCTTTCTTTGGTAGTTTGATCATATAACCTTCTCTCCAGTCTTTAGGTATTTCTTCCCTCTCCCAAATTTTATCCAATAGATTATGTAACATCTTGGTAGAGGTGATAATATCTGCTTTGATGGCTTCCGAAGGAATTTCATCTGGTCCTGTGGCTTTACCATCTTTTAATAGTTTGATGGCTTTCATTATTTCTTCTTTGCTTGGTTTTCCGCAGTTAACGTATAATTCTTCTTCTGCTGGTAGTATATCTGGAGGATTATTTGAGCCGGGTCTGTTCAAAAGTTCTTCAAAGTGCTCTTTCCATCTCTCCATTTGTTCCCTTATATTACTAAGCAGATTTCCTTTCTTATCTTTGATAAAGGCGTTGATCTGTTTGTATTTTCCACCTAATTTCTTTGTGCTGTTGTACAGTTCTTTCATATTCCCTTTATTTGCTGCTTCTTCTGCCTCTTTAGCTAATTCATCTATATATTTCCTCTTATCCCTTTTAATGCATCTTCTCACTTCTTTGTTCACCTCTGTGTAAGCTTCCTGTGTCTTGGCTTTATTACTTCTTGTTTTGCTTTTATTTATGTCTGCTTTCTTGTCTTTCTTTCTTTAATTTTATCCAGGGTCTCTGCTGTCATCCATGCCTTATTCTGGCGTTCTCTTTTCCCCAGTGTTTCTTCGCATGTCTCTTTCCATATATTTTTTTACCTGTTTCCAATGATCTTCTATATTTATTGTATTTTCTAGTTGTTGGAGGACTTGGTATTTGTTTGATATTGTGACTGTAAATTTATCTTTAATTCCTTGTTCTTTAAGAAACCCTACATTGAAATACTTTCTGCCCTTATTCGTTGTAGTATACCTTTTTAATTTAATTTTAAGTTTGGCTAACAGAAGATGATGATCAGAAGCTATATCTGCCCCTCTATATACTTTTACATCCTGTAAGGATGACTTAAACTTATTATTAATACATATGTGATCAATTTGATTTTCCGTTCTATGATCTGGTGACACCCATGTAGCTTTGTGTATTCTTTTATGTTGGAATATTGTTCCTCCTAGGCTCATTTGATTAAGGGCGCAGAAATTCACAAATATCTCTCCATTCTCGTTTATATCTCCAAGTCCATGTTTTCCCATAATCTCTTCATATAGTTTATCGATATAGTTTGATCCCATAATTAGTCGTAATTACATTTCTGAATCATGGGGTCAGCACCACGTCATGTCGCCTGTCTTTCCTAGACAACATTCCCTGGTGCCCACTTAACGTTAGTTACTGTACAAGTCGGTTCTATTCTATTAAAGGAATCAGTCGAATCAGTCCCATTCCTGCTCCACCGAGTGTCCCAACATTTCTCGAAGCGTATGCAGACTGACTTTCCTGTAAGGTGTTGATTGTAGATACGTTTGCTTGTGCAATTAACCACTCCGGATCGACCAGATACCTTTCCACCTTCAGACTCACCAATATCTCAACATTCACATCGTTTTTTCTCAAACAACCATCCTCATATTCTCATAAGAAACGAAGAACAAACTTCGTGATCGTCTTTGTCCAGAGCCACACTCAGTGCCAGATTTCCTAGCCACCTCTCTGCCATGTTGGTATGCTACAAAAACTCATCACTGCGATTTCCGATACAGAAATGACCGTGTAGATGTTAGAATTCTGAGGTGAGGATACCTTTTAAAAGAGTTCCCTTATTACGACCTCTATAACTCCGTAGGCTCATTTGCGACACTCCCTGCCGAGCTGATTAATTTGGTTTGCCTCTGTTCCCCCTCTGTTCCTCCCCTCTGTTCCCCCCTCTGTTCCCCCCTCTGTTCCCCCCTCTGTTACTCCCCTCCAATCATTGCTAGCCATATCGTCATTCCGATCATACACTCTACTTATGCATTCTTCCGCTTGGCCATCCAGAATGTTCCAGGCCTGCCCTTGGTTGCACCCAATTCTGAATGCAAGGAATGATTTATGTCCCCTACTCGTTCCAATAAGCCCGTATCCAAGCAGACCTATGTGGTCCTCTAATGCCCGGTAAGTCAAGTACATACCTCATTGAACGGATGGACGTATGTGAATGTGAGAATGTAAAAGTGTGATTGTATGCCGGAATCTGAGTCCTACCAAGAGTCCCCAACTCACTTACAATTTCTTGTATGGGATCATTATCTCCAATTACCCTGACTGCTGGCGTAAGTAACCATGTCTCTCCATAACTTTCTATATCGACCGTTATTTATTTTTGATTTTCTCTGTGGCAACTCATGATTCCACAAGACGTGTACGACGATAGTTTTCCTGTTGACTTCAGTGGCTTTATTGACCCTTGTCTCCGCTAGCACCTGGCCACAGGGCACAACCCATTTACATGAAATCTGGATCTTGATCCTTCCCGCCACGCGTGACGTCATATAGGGTTCGTGTTTTCTACGCTACCCATCTCTATTCTTGGCAAGATGTTCGGTCTTATCTAATGAGTCTATGCCTGCCAACTTTGCTTCTCTTGTAAGTGTTCTTTTTAGTGTCTCGTAATTCTTCCTCGGTTTACTCAGATGTTTCCTATAGGAGAGCATGTTTTGGAATTCTCTTGTTGTCTCTTCTCAACACATGTCAGAGACGTGTCCATCTTTTCTTCCTAATGGTGGATGAGCTTGTTGGTTACATGACCATTTCTCTTATCTCAATATTAGTCTTGAATTCATTAAGTTGTACATAGAGTAGTTGTATTTGTCATAGGCATTTATTTCTTAACCATTTAGTTGTACATAGAGTAGTTGTATTTGTCATAGGCGTTTATCTCATAACCATTTAGTTGTACATAGAGTAGTTGTATTTTTCATAGGCGTTTATCTCATAAACATTTAGTTGTACATAGAGTAGTTGTATTTTTCATAGGCGTTTATTTCAAAACCATTTAGTTTCTCTCACTCTCTTTTATTGTTGTTCAGCTTTCACATGCGTGGATAAAGTTGACAATACGTTTAAGTTGAATATTCTAAATTTGGTTTTCTTGCTATGTATTTTTTATTTCCATATTTTGTCAAGGGTTTTAAAATTCGTTGCTGTTGTTACTATCCTGCTTCTGATCTCTTTTCTTTGTTTCACATTCTTGATCTATATTACTACCAGGATATATATAGCGTTCTACTCTTTTCAATGTCTGACGATTGAGATATATATTGCCCTCTGGGGTATTGCTGTTTTCTTGTTATATTTGCATGGAGAAGTCATAGCAAGAAATATAAGGATAAATGGAACTTTTCCTATTCAGCAAGAAATATAAGGATAAATGGAACTTTTCCTATTCAGCAAGAATATAAACTGAGCAGAATGAAAGCGACATATATCTGGGCAGTAATATAGATAACGAAGGAGGAACAGAAAAAGATACCAAAATAAGGATATCAAAATCAAGAGCAGCTGTGATTGCACTGGGAAACATATGGACATCCAAAGAAATTAGGTTAAATACACAAATAAAAATTTTCAGCTCAAATGTTAAGTCGGTCCTATTATATGGCTGTGAAACATGGAGAACAATAAAATTGACAATCACGAAGATACAGACTTTCATTAATGGATGCTTACGCAGAATAAAAGGATGGAAATGGCAGAACAAAATCACTAACATAGAATTATGGAAATGTACCAGTCAAATACCAGTGGATAAAGAGATACAGCGAAGACGATGGCGCTGGATAGGACACACACTACGGAAGCCAACTGAGAGTATTACACAACAGGCCCTTTTTTGGAATCCCCAAGGGAAAAGAAAAAGAGAAAGACAAAGGAATTCTTGGAGAAGACAGATAGAAGCAGAGATGAAGATAATGGGGAAGATATGGGATGATCTTAAAAGAATGTCAAAAAAAACATTTCGACTTGGAAAGTGTTTGTTGAAGACCTATGCTCCACAGGGAGCTAAACAGGTAGAAGAAGAATGAAAGCGAATAGTGCGGTGGTTTCAGCGTCAATTAGACCACGTACTTTTGACGTCATAATAGATGTCAAGGTTAATCATGGTGACATGATTGTCCTAGGGGAGGGGCATGACTTATTCTGCCTTCTGAGTACATCTTTTAGCGCCGTCTAATACCCTCCTTCTGTCTATCCTCCCTTGACCAAAGAAAGAAGCGCAATAACTTCATCATGGGCTGTGTCGTTTATGAAATATAGTCCATTTTTGGACGATCGACTCATTTTGGGTGATATGACCACTTTAGGCCAGTGCCGTTTTTGGTCCCCAGGAGAACAAATAATATTTGTGACTGGATAAACATGGGTGTCATTGAACGTCCTTGTCAGGAATATGCCAGTTCGCTAACCGCTGGTCTACAAAATCCCATCCTTGTCCACTGGCTTGCCAATTATTTTTGATGTAACTGAGTCGACAGAGGGATGCATTTCAAATAGTGGAACTGAAAGTGGGCACAATAACTTTGCTAATGACACTAGTAACACATCTTCAAAAGTCGTTTGCTTCAGAAATGAGTGTCATAATTACTTACTGATTATGCCATGCTGATTGCAAATATAATATTCACAAACTAGTTCATGTTTCTATGATATAAACAAACATTTGTGACCTGCTACTAGTATTCACAAACTAGTTCATATTTCTATGATATAAACAAACATTTGTGACCTGCTACTAGTATTCACAAACTAGTTCATGTTTCTATGATATAAACAAACATTTGTGACCTGCTACTAGTATCCACAAACTAGTTCATATTTCTATGATATAAACAAACATTTGTGACCTGCTACTAGTATTCACAAACTAGTTCATGTTTCTATGATATAAACAAACATTTGTGACCTGCTACTAGTATTCACAAACTAGTTCATGTTTCTATGATATAAACAAACATTTGTGACCTGCTACTAGTATTCACAAACTAGTTCATGTTTCTATGATATAAACAAACATTTGTGACCTGCTACTAGTATTCACAAACTAGTTCATGTTTCTATGATATAAACAAACATTTGTGACCTGCTACTAGTATTCACAAACTAGTTCATGTTTCTATGATATAAACAAACATTTGTGACCTGCTACTAGTATTCACAAACTAGTTCATGTTTCTATGATATAAACAAACATTTGTGACCTGCTACAGAAAATAACTCTGGCCTCGTTCTTTATCATGGATGAACAATTTTATTTACGCTTTAGACAAAACTGTATTTTCGTTTAACTGATATTCCACAAAATAAAATGAGCAAAATGAAAACAAAATTAAGCAGCATTATCATTTCATATAAAATAATTGTTAAATGAATATGTATACCTTTTCCTTCATAATTCAGTAACTCCCGTTCACTTGTTTCTTATAATCAAACAATGAGGTCTCTCTTGTCATTGTCCAGGAATAATTAGCAAACTTAGAAAGGTTGCCCCTGACACCTTGTCTACATAGCAGCAATTTCTCGGTGAAATCTCCGCCACGCTCACTGCTTCAGTTTGACAGAAAGAAGTTGAGATGCAAGTTCAAGAAATAAATCTGAAAGGAGATGTTGCAGCCAAAACTGTTGTGCATCAGAACAACATTTGTTACTTTTTCCTGTTAGTTAGCCTATCTGCTGTTTCCAATAAATGTTTTCTGACCACCCATGCAGCATTTTTCTAACCATGCAACACACGATTCGTCACGTGCAATAAGTTTACAAATGGCGACCAAGAGATGATTTCTCTCCTTTATTATAGCTTCGCTCAGTCTTAAACATTTTCTGATGTGAAAGCCTCGCCTGTTCCATCTAATGTCTTGACAAAGTTTCTCATTAGATGATGTAGTGGTCATATCTTGCACGACTCTCTCACTCACAGAGAATGCAACATTAGTAGTTGCAGTGGTCATATCTTGCGCGACTGTCTCACTCACAGAGAATGCAACATTAGTTGATGTAGTGGTCATATCTTGCGCGACTCTCTCACTCACAGAGAATGCAACATTAGTTGATGCAGTGGTCATATCTTGCGCGACTCTCTCGCTTACAGAGAATGCAACATTAGTTGATGTTGTGGTCATATCTTGCATGACTCTCTCACTCACAGAGAATGCAACATTAGTTGATGTTGTGGTCATATCTTGCATGACTCTCTCGCTTACAGAGAATGCAACATTAGTTGATGTAGTGGTCATATCTTGCGCTACTGTCTCACTCACAGAGAATGCAACATTAGTTGATGTAGTGGTCATATATTGCGCGACTCTCTCACTCACAGAGAATGCAACATTAGTTGATGTAGTGGTCATATCCTGCACGACTCTCTCAATCACAGAGAATGCAACATTAGTAGTTGTAGTGGTCATATCTTGCGCGACTGGCTCACTCACAGAGAATGCAACATTAGTTGATGTAGTGGTCATATATTGCGCGACTCTCTCACTCACAGAGAATGCAACATTAGTTGATGTAGTGGTCATATCCTGCACGACTCTCTCAATCACAGAGAATGCAACATTAGTTGATGTAGTGGTCATATCTTGCGTGAGTAGTGCTAGTGGCTGTTTACCACCAGCCCTCCTAGCGTCAGAAACTATTTCTCCAAACTTTTTAAAACAACTAGACGGTTGATATTCTATCACTTAATAATTTTTTGTTTGTTTTTGTTGATACCTCTAGCCCATGATCTAAATACCATTTTAACAGTGGTGTTACCAACAAAAATTTTTTATTCCCGACATAACTACCGATTAGTGTGCGACGAGGGGTTGACAACAAGTTATGGTTGAGGGCATATTCACCCATAAATGGTCCAATATCGTCACGCGTGATGTCAATATTTTTTGAAAATTGGAGTCATCTCACTGAAATGTCCCTTAAAGCGGTCGGGGACGTGTTTCAAGGTCCAAAAAGTTAGGCGAAATCACACAATTTTAGCACTAAAACACACACAAATTTAGGCTCATAAGCAAAAAGTCGACTTCAAAACCCTAAAAATCTACTCCCACACTCATACTAGTTAGAAACATCGAATAGATAGTTATTTCCAAAGTCCCAAAAATTACGCCAAAGCGCAAAATTTTTCCCCCAGACCACAAAAATATAGGCTCATATTAAAAAAGTCCACCTAAAAATCTCTCAGCAGGAAACCAGTCCTTTTATTCTCTATTAAACTCAGCCTGCATACCGACCTTAACTATGTCACACGCGCAACACAAGTTTGACACGCGCACCAGTTTGGCACAATGCACCAATAGACTATACCAAAAATTTACTTAAAAATCACTTTTATGATTGTTACGCCCCTTACGAATGTGCATTGTGCCAAACTGGTGCGCGTGTCAAACTGGTGCGCGCGTCAAACTTGTGCATGTTTTTGCACGGTGCAAATCTCGTGCGGTTTTGGTGTAACTTTTAGATGAGTGTGGGAGTAGATTTTTAGGGTTTTGAGGTCGCCTTTTTTGACTATGCGCCTAAATTTTTGTGATCTGGTGGTAACATTTTTGCGATTTGGTCTAACTTTTTTGGAGCTTGAATATAACTTCCTGGTCGTTGTGTCTAACTAGTATGAGTGTGGGATTAGATTTTTAGGGTTTGAGGACGAAATTTTGGATATGTGCCTATATTTTTTGTGATCTAGTGGTAATATTTTTGCGATTTGGTCTAACTTTTTGGAGTTTGGAAATCACTATCTATTCGATGTTTCTAACTAGTATGAGTGTGGGAGTAGATTTTTAGGTCGACTTTCTTAATATGAGCCTATATTTTTGTGGTCTGGGGGTAAAAATTTTGCGCTTTGGCGTAATTTTTGGGACTTTGGAAATAACTATCTATTCCATGTTTCTAACTAGTATGAGTGTGGGAGTAGATTTTTAGGGTTTTGAAGTCGATTTTTTGCTTATGAGCCTAAATTTTTGTGTGTTTTAGTGCTAAAATTTTGTGATTTCGCCTAACTTTTTGGACCTTGAAGGTCCCCGACCGCTTGAAGGGACATTTCAGTGAGATGACTCCAATTTTCAAAAATATTGACATCACGCGTGACGATATTGGACCATTTATGGGTGAATATGCCCTCAACCATAACTTGTTGTCAACCCCTCGTCGCACACTAATCGGTAGTTATGTCGAGAATAAAAATTTTTGTTGGTAACACCACTGTTAAAATGGTATTTAGATCATGGGCTAGAGGTATCAACAAAAACAAACAAAAAATTATTAAGTGATAGAATATCAACCGTCTAGTTGTTTTAAAAAGTTTGGAGAAATAGTTTCTGTTGCTAGGAGGGCTGGAGATCTAGATGAAATTCAATCTATAATAAGCGATACGATGAAGCTCTTACTTAGGAAACTCAGCCTATGGGAGAACTCTAACCAATAAGGCTAATCATAGCGCTGTCTCGTATATTCAGGGGGATGAGATATCGAAAATGATAAATAATTCCCGATTTAAAAAGATGACTGAAATTGAGATAGAGAAAAAGAAGACTGCTTGGGACTTTCCTCTACAAATCGGTTTCTTTGTCTATCAATATACGAAACTTCGTATGTTAGATTTTTATTTCGAGTTCTTAGATAAGTTTGTAGCCAGGTCCGACTTTCAGTTATGTGAAACAGATAGTGATAGTTTATACTTGGCTTTAAGTGCACCTAAGTTGGAGGACATAGTTAAGGCCGGTATGCAGGCTGAGTTTAATAGAGAATATAAAGACTGGTTTCCTGCTGAGTTTTGCGATGCGCATGTTAGAAAGACAGACTGTATCTAGTAACAGACCAACCTGTCTAGTTTGGCCAAGTGAGCAGGGCTTGAAAGGGAGGGCACCCCGAGAACGATCGAGGCAATGCTAGAGCGCGCTCGAGGCAATGTTAGAGAACGCTCGAGGCAATGCTAGAGCGCGATCGAGGCAATGTTAGAGAACGCTCGAGGCAATGTTAGAGAACGATCGAGGCAATGTTAGAGAACGATCGAGGCAATGTTAGCGAACGATCGAGGCATTGCTAGAGCGCGATCGAGGCAATGTTAGAGAACGCTCGAGGCAATGTTAGAGAACGATCGAGGCAATGTTAGAGAACGATCGAGGCATTGCTAGAGCGCGATCGAGGCAATGTTAGAGAACGCTCGAGGCAATGTTAGAGAACGATCGAGGCAATGCTAGAGAACAATCGAGGCAATGTTAGAGAACGATCTAGGCAATGCTAGAGAACGATCGAGGCAATGTTAGAGAACGATCGAGGCAATGTTAGAGAACGATCGAGGCAATGCTAGAGCGCGATCGAGGCAATGTTAGAGAACGATCGAGGCAATGTTAGAGAACGATCGAGGCAATGTTAGAGAACGATCGAGGCAATGCTAGAGCGCGATCGAGGCAATGTTAGAGAACGATCGAGGCAATGCTAGAGCGCGATCGAGGCAATGTTAGAGAACGATCGAGGCAATGTTAGAGAACGATCGAGGCAATGTTAGAGAACGATCGAGGCAATGTTAGAGAACGATCGAGGCAATGTTAGAGAACGCTCGAGGCAATGTTAGAGAACGATCGAGGCAATGCTAGAGCGCGATCGAGGCGATGTTAGAGAACGATCGAGGGAGAAATCGATCTCGATGACGAGTACAATAGGGTGCCTTTTGATTTCTTGGTGACTCGGCTTCTAGCACTCACCAGAAGCCATTACTTTCTTAACTGGGCATACTTTCTTTACTGTCGTTTTCCAGAAAAAGTTGGTGTTCAAATGCGGTACGCAGACACTGAACCAACAAAGATATAACTTGATCTACCAACTTTCTTAACTGGGCATACTTTCTGAGACCGTCATTATTTAAAGTTACTCTTAGATTTCCAAAGTTAGCTGATTTACAAACCGGTCACATTACCCACCTTACTACAAAACACGCCAACCGCTATGCCACATGATGATGATGCCGACGACGTTAAGTCACCATGTCAGCGATACTAAAAACTTCGACACTAATAACACCGACAACATATTTACACCCCGTGACGAACAATCAAAAGGGAAAACACCCCTTTTCTCCATTTTTAGAATCATCACAACCACTTCGTTATTTAGATTTGCACACCTGGCCTTATGGTCACCCGATAACAGCACACTAGCAGCAGATACCCTAAGAGATAATACTCAATCACGTCCACTTACACCCCTTCCCCTTCTCACTATTTAGAGTACGAGATCGAAAGTTGTGGCGAGACATGTTCACTCTACACCAACGGGCTTGTGTTGAGGGGAGGGGGACGGTATGGTGACCCATATTGATGATTATACATGACGACGACGACGATGCTTTATATTATCAACACGGAATGTTGACGGGGCGAAGGGGGTATAATTTCTCTGTGATACAGGTTAAAGGAGGTATTTTATATAATTATTTATTCCAATTGATATTCAAATACTAAAGTGTTACAATGAAGGTATGGCGACACGTTAAAAGCTTTGGAAAAGGTAAACACTTACAACGCGTGATTCACACATATTGATGGTACATGACGATGATGAGGGTGGGGGTATAGTGTCTCTGTATTACAGGTGATGATGTTGTGGAGGGGAGGGTATGGTTGTTGACCTTCTACCAAGCCATTCTCTTAAGCGGTCTATCTTTTCTGGGGAGGGATAATATTCATTTCTTAAATATTTTTTTAAGACCACGCGAGAACGTTCGACGAGCTAATCCGACAACCCCACCGCTTTAGTTACATTGTTTTCAGGACCGTCATACAATAACACCGCTACTTTGTGCGAGAGAGAGAGAGAGAGAGAGAGAGAGAGAGAGAGAGAGAGAATTTCGCGTCTTGATACTTTGTATGGCATGATGATGATGATAGGACATGAAGGGTATATGTTGATGATGCTGTTGAGGGTGGCACGTGATGAACACTAAAAATGTAGTGCAAGATCCGCGACCCAATCAATTACGAGATCGCCTAAATTTTTAAATTTCCCTTCATTTAAGTTTTTAAATATTGATTTTTATCATTATATTTTATTATTTTTAAAATAAGTCCTTTTTCTTTTCAATGGGGAATTTTACCTGAGGGCTAGTTGGTTACCTGAGATATCCTGAGACGCAACCGACCGTTTCGACGACATCGACAAAGTGGACCGTGTGCTAAGTATCATCGCCTGTCACGCCGTAGATCCCGTGTTCGAATCCCGGTGGGAGCCTTTTTTATATTTATTTTTTTAATTTTTTTAATAATTCTGAATTTTTTACTTTCACAAATACATATTTCACATCTTTAAAATACTTTAAAATACTCTTTCACAAATATTTTCATCTAACACTGTCAGCCGTGTCGCGCAAGATAATCCGCCTACCTGAGACGCAACCGACAGTTTCGACGATCTTTTCAATTTACCTGAGTTAAGCCGACCGTTTCGAGAAAGTGACGAACACCCCCCCCCCCCCCCCCCCCCCCCAAAAAAAAAAAAAAAACTTTTTTTTTTTTTTTTTTTTTTGCACCATTGCACGGTGCAAAATCCATTGTCTTTGCTGCATTTTCGGTGCATGTTCTTCCAGAAGAGGCGCGGGTAAACAGCCATTATCACTACTTGCGTGACTCTCTCATTCACAGAGAATGCAACATTAGTAGTTGTAGTGGTCATATCCTGCACGACTCTCTCAATCACAGAGAATGCAACCTGAAGTCCAAGCAACAGGGTGACCACTTTTAAATCACGAAAGAGTTATCACTGATGCTATTCGGAATATATACACACCCCGAGTTGTTTAATTTGTTCATACGTTTCTTTTACATGAACCGCCCGATCAAATGGAATATTGAAGGTAAAAAATCACCGTTATGCATCAAAACAGCATTAAGGCTTGTCTTGGAGGAAATATAGCCTCCAGTTGTCTGGTTTGTCATTGATTTTGATGACTGTCATTAAATCATAGATGATGTGGCATACAGAAAGATCACCTTCTTTTAAAAAAGAATGCTAAATAATGTTTCTGACGGTCCAGAATCATGTCAATGTGAGTATCATTTGCTAGGAGATGACACAGCTGCAGGAACTCAAAAGCTACGCGTTGTTCTTGGGTAAGCTGTGATCACTTCCAATGTCATTCAGTTTACTTTGAGTTTTATTAGGTCTGGTTAGCATGACGATGGAGGTGATGGCAGTGACCAGGGCATTCATCTGGTTAGAATCACAAGACTACACACACGCATGCATACTGAGTGATTCGATGGGCATGATAAGGAAAGTGGAGGCGGGCTCTGTACGCAGGCAATGGGTAGAGTCATTGCAGAGGGAAAAAATACGTAAGATCACCTTTGTCTACATCCCTGGACATGTGGGAGTACAGTGAAATGAAAGAGCGGACAGGTTGGGTAGTTGTGCTGTAGTTGAGGACGGTCAACCAATGGATCGGGCGGGCATCATCAATGCCTCCGAGATGTGAGAAGGGCACAGGTTTTTAACAACATAAGGCCACGTCACTCCTACGGAAGAAAGAGATGGGAATTAAGATGGGAACAGCCAGAAACGAGAAACTTAGTGACCGTGTATGAAGACTTATCAACCAACACAAAACTGGAGTCGTCAGTCGCTGGACACTGCGGGACTTGCTGAGGAGGGGGTCTGAACACCTATGAACATGTTTGGAGTGCAATGATGATGACCCGCTCAATAAGACCTGAGTATGGATAAAGAAATTAACTTACAGACACAATCAACCCTTTCCGCACGGAAGCTTTTTATCGACCCAACGGAAGAGATTTTAGAGACACAATTGTTCATGGTTTTAAGAATCAATCGACATATTTATATTTATCTAACATATAAACATATTATATATGAATGTTTAGATAATTGAACAAAGTATTAGATTTCATCAATATCAAGATGATACAAGACATGTAAAAAGAATATGGTTTGATGGCGTTCACACTGATAAAATTGAGCGTGGCGTACAGTGTGGCGAGGCGTCCGCTGCCGAAATCGGCATGGTGCACAGTGCGGCGAGACGTACGGACAGAGGTACGTAAAATTGTGAATTATTTTCAAAACTGTTACGGGCCTAGGAATAGCACACTCTGGTGAATGTCATCATGGATGTCTGATGAATGTCATCATGAATGTCATCATGGGTGTCTGATGAATGTCATCATGAATGTCTGATGAATGTCATCATGGATGTCTGATGAATTTCATCATGAATGTCTGATGAATGTCATCATGGATGTCTGATGAATGTCATGAATGTCTGATGAATGTCATCATGGACGTCTGATGAATGTCATCATGAATGTCTGATGAATGTCATCATGGATGTCTGATGAATGTCTTCATGAATGTCTGATGAATTTGGGGAAAAAGGCGAGGTGACGAAACACATTCTATAGCTGTGCAGCAACAGTGCCGAACTTGTCATTCTATAGCTGTGCTACAAAAGTGCTGAACTTGTCATTCTATAGCTGCGCAGCAACAGTGCTGAACTTGTCATTCTATAGCTGCGCAGCAACAGTGCTGAACTTGTCATTTTATAGCTGTGCAGCAACAGTGCTGAACTTGTCATTCTATAGCTGTGCTACAAAAGTGCTGAACTTGTCATTCTATAGCTGCGCAGCAACAGTACTGCGTCAAACCTGGCTCAACGACGTAGATATCAAACAAAAACTGTGCGGACACACCAAAGAGCTGGAGAGGGCTGGTAGCTTCCTTCGACTGGAAGAACCAGCATAACGAAACACTTCTAGAATGTGGAACATCACATGTATGTCTGTGCTACTATATATCCGCTGTCACTTTGAGAGCTGAGCTAATAATTTAAATAAAACTCGATCATTTCCTGTGAGAGTGAAACACCTTGTAATAGTGAGTCGAGCAACTTGTAATAGTGAGTCGAGCAATCAACTGTCGCATCAGAGTCGAATGATGAGGGGACGGGTTGAAGCCGGGCTGGTGAAAACATCATTGGCAGTTAGAATTATAACATAGTCGGAGGTTTGACCCACTGCCTCGTTCCCGTCTTGTCAGCACTCTAGCTGATTCATCGGGGGAAAAAATAACTGAATAGCTCAATTATCGGATGAAGGTAGATAGCCATAATGAGCACCGGCCCTCTCATTTATAAATACTTCTGTCTAACATGAAAACGTTCACTATTCCACCCTTACACTACATCTACCAAATGTATATATTTTTCATTTTATTCTGCAGCTGGTACACATTTGCGCAACTAACTCTCAGTTGAAAAAAAAGACCAACACGAATGTCAAACAAGTATAAATTATGCATTTGTCATGTAATCCATTGATCAGATTTGGAGTAGCAGTGCAGAACTGGATACAGAGAATTACTGAGGGCAGTATAATAGATCGAATTGCATTTTTTATGGGCACAGTACAACGGATAAGAACACACTATAGCCATCATTTCAGTAGTTTATGTGATAAATAAAGGCCAACATAAATGCAAATAGTAAGAATGATGAATAGAACTGCATTCATCGATAAGTGAGTGGCAAACCAATCTATACATACTGATTGATTAATCAATATTTTGTAGAGTTGATGAATATCTTTTATTTGTGAGTATATAGACATCATTCTGATGTTCGCATTCATTCATCCATTGAGTGCCGTCTTCGCATCGAAGGTTGGTTACCATGGAGTGCAATTCCGCTCTGTCTCTTATTTTGATGGTGCAGATTATCCTAGGCTGACTTGGCCATCTTTTAATGTTACACATTCATGTTAATCTTGGTCTGCCTTTGTCTCTTTTACCTTGTATTTTCCCTTCCAAGATTACTTATAGTAGGCTGCTGTGTCTTTTAACATGCCTCAAGAATATCATTTGTCTTGTTTGAAGTGTAATTAGTAGTTCTCTTTTCATTTTTAGTATTGTAAGACTTCATCGTTTGTTTTTCCTTTCATTCCATCCAATTCTTCCTATTCTTCTATAAATCCACATTTCAAAGGCTTCAATTCTATTTTCTAATCTGTTTTCTTGTCTAATGTCCATGTTTTTATACCATACAGGAATAATGAGAAGATATGTTTTGCTATTATTAGTTTTAGCTTGGGTGTTATTTGTTTTGACGTTAATTATATCTTTTATATATAAATGTATATTTTTCATGGCTTTAAAATGACTTTTTGCTATTCATATTCTTTTGTTTATTTCAGTTTTACATTTTCCATCAGTATGTCCAAGGTGTAAATACAATCTTCTTCTCTTCTTTCCTTCCTCATTTTCCTTTTAGCGTTGAGGGGGAGACATATATTTGCGGTCTTTTGCTCTTCTGTTCGCCTCTGCTGCTGTTATGTTTCCTAGTGTCTCTAGTATTTCATCGATCCATCTTTTTCGTGGTCGTCCCTTGGGCCTGGTGTTCTCACAACGTTTATTGAGGGCTCGTTGTGTTGTGTTTTGATCACTCTGCCTTGTCAAGTGACCAAACCATTTTATCTGTTATTTCCTTATATATTCTATGGCGGAGGGTATTCCTAGCCTTTTTCTCAGTTCTTCATTTTTGATCTTGTCTCTCAGGCTGTTTCCTGTCATTTGTCTAACACATTTCATCTTCGGGGGCCTCGGTAGCCTAGTTGGGAAAACCACTCGACTGGACTACCGAAGGTCTGACAACCCATGTTCGATTCCCGCTGGGAGCAGTGTGAATTGTACTCGTGGTTGGAAAAAAAAAATACCTCCATGGTCGACCCAGCCGTTGGCAGAAATGGGTACCAGGGTATTACCTGGGAAGGTGAGGAATGTCGCCTCGCATCGTGAGTTTCGCACCTTTAGTGCGCGATCTTATCTGTCTCTCTCTCTCTCTCTCTCTCTCTCTCTCTCTCTCTCTCTCTCTCTCTCTCTGCGATCAATACTCAATCAGAGTAGGATTCCTGACTCTCTCATGAAGTCAGCTGTGTGTTTAAGCGAATCGATTGCCCCATATAGTTTTTCTTCCAGGGAGGTGGGCGTGGACCACATTGCTCTTCTCAGGTCTGTGTACGGGGGGCAATCCTGTAGAACATGTTTTGTAGTCATATTGTCCAGTGTACAGTGGCATAGGCTGGTTGTACCTATTTTGAATTTGGTGAACATGTGGTTTCTCATTCTATTGTGGCCAGTGCATAGGCGAAGTATGATGACTTGATCCCTCCTTGATAGTTGGTGGTATCCGTCACTCTCGTTATGCTTTGGGTGTTCTCGTTTCCATTTTTCATGGAACTGGCCCTTGAGGATGGATTTGGCTTCATCACAACTGAGCGGATGGTTCTCTTGTGGTAATCGCCCTCCCTCTTTAGCTAATTTGTCTGCGCGTTCGTTCCCGTGTATATTACAGTGTGATGGTATTCACTGAATGACTACTCTCTGGAAGTTATTGCATAGTTGGTCCAGGGTGTTCTCAAGTCATCTAGTTCATTGTTCTTGGGGCTTTTTAGAGCTGATAGTACTGACAGTGCATCAGTCAGAATCACCAATTTATTGTGCATGTTATTTTTGTGTTGAGTAGCCAGTGTTGCACCATCTCTGATGGCCTCAGTTTCTGCTTTAAAGTTGTTTGAGAATTTTCCAGTAGCTATTGACTTGGTGATCTCGTCCTGATTATTCAGCGTCAAGAACACATCAGCCCCTCCATTTCTGGTGGCATTTGTAGCAGAGCCATATGTGTATATATAGGACCAAGAGTCCTGTGGGTAGGTATCGTGTATGTGTTTTTCTGCTACGTGTTTTCTTTCTGTGTCTGATTGGGTGCCTTTTTTCATGATTTCTGGTATATTTTCCTTAAGTTCTGGTATCTTATCAAAATCCGTATTACTGGGTGTCTTTAGTCTTTCCTCTCACTAAAGTTTGTTCACGGAATGAAAAATCAATTCAGTGGATGAAGAAAACCTCACAACGTAACTCATTCAGTTTATTCTTTCATGTCGATGATCAGTTTTAAGTAAATAATAACGAAGATACATAACTCTACCTTGTTGGCCAGTCTATTTGGACGTTGACCATTGCAAAGGAAATGAAAATGGAGTTGAAGTGAGGTCTTTATTAGCAATGGTCACGATCATTGCCGTGGCGACAGCATGTTTGTCCAGCCCGTACTGCTCAAAGGCGAATAGTATTAATCAACGTTAAGATCAGCCCATTCAATATGAAAAGAGGAGCACAAATGGAAAGAACAGACACAATGGAGTAATGCCCCAATTCTATGGCAAAAGTACCAACAAATGTAGCCCTCGTAATAATAACTTGCGAGTGTGTGTGTGTGTGTGTGTGTGTGTGTGTGTGTGTGTGTGTGTGTCTGCATGCGTGAGTGTGTGTGCGTGCGCCAGTGTTTGGCGACATCGTTGTTAATTAAGCGACTTGACATGACATAGATCAAATGTTCACAAAGATTGTAATTAGATCCACAGAATGTCTCAATGTTGTGAAGATTCTTACTCAAAAGCCAAGCTAGGCAACACCTGTTTGTTTCTTTACTCTCAGAACGAATCAATAACGACAGTTGCCCACCGTAATGTCAACTTGAATAGGTTAAACTAGTAACGGATGTGATTGTTTCTAATACCTGGCCAATACTTTTGAACCCAACCTTTACTATTTTTTACAAAATCATATTCAGTGGCGAAACTATGGTTGAAGTGAGGTCTAACAACAGTGATGCTTATGGTTATGGAAGGCCCCGGTATCACTGCAAACGAATTAAAATCCATAATTGCTCAATCTCCCGAGCCAGTGGAATCATCCGAATTAATATATCATCTCCCGAACAAAGAAAGGTAGCTGCAGTCCCCATCATAGCAGTCTCAGCACACGCCAAAAGACATACGGCGAAACCGCACAGAAAGTGAACACAGTAATCTGTTCCCCGTCACACGATATCATCATTCATCGTAAGCAATCAGAATATCGGAACACACCAAAACGGATGAAACGCACAGCTCACGGTGTGCACAGAGCCCTTAACTCAATAGCTCCTGCAGCAAGCCGGACTTGGAGTATGAGGAAACTGCAACAAGGAACACTTGTCAGATACAACCTATAATGGTTCCTGCTGCCTATCCGCCATATTGACCGGAAGTTCACGTCCTCCGGAAAATGAATGGTGATCGTGCTATTAAAAAAATGTATTGCGCTTGATGATATTAGGACATTGTTTTTTTGTCTCCAAATCCGAACATATGGAAGGTGATAATAATAGTATCTACACGGCTGAAAAAAAAAACGTGTTCTAATCTTGTTCATTGACATCATTTCATCATTCAATCATTTCATCATTTAGTCATTTCATCATTCAATCCTTACTATTTGCTGTAATAGAATATCACTTGATTCCACCCGGTGATAGATGACAACCCATCCAGACTACAATGTGAACGTTCGAAACATACCCTGAGTGTTGACATGATAACACCAGAGAAACGCCCATATTTGATTTAAAACATGCCTCGGCATGATAAAGCTGCAGTCTAAGTTTGTTTTAGACTAAGAGAAATATTTTGTCCTGTTACCTTATGACGAGACTCTCACCTCAAAGAAGACCAAGCTGATGAGAATTAAATGAAGCACGTCGTGGATGCACATGCTGGTAGAAACTATTGGATTCGGGTTCTTTCGCTGGTTAATGTGGAAGAGTGGCTGTGTGTACGGATATGATGGAAACCATCAGTCAGTTAATTCTCTGGTTGGAGCATGCAGAGAATAATGTAACGTAAGAATAGATCTTGAAATGATGCTACAAGAGAGCGGGTCTTGAAATAGTGCTACAAGAGAGCGGGTCTTGAAATAGTGCTACAAGAGAGCGGGTCTTGAAATAGTGCTACATGATAGTGGGTCTTGAAATAGTGCTACAAGAGAGCGGGTCTTGAAATAGTGCTACATGATAGCGGGTCTTGAAAAAATGCTACAAGAGAGCGGGTCTTGAAATAATGCTACATGAGAGTGGGTCTTGAAATAGTGCTACAAGAGAGCGGGTCTTAAAATAGTGCTACAAGAGAGCGGGTCTTGAAATAATGCTACATGAGAGTGGGTCTTGAAATAGTGCTACAAGAGAGCGGGTCTTAAAATAGTGCTACAAGAGAGCGGGTCTTGAAATAGTGCTACAAGAGAGCGGGTCTTGAAATAATGCTATAAGAAAATGGGTCTTGAAATAGTGCTACAGGAGAACGGGTCTTGAAATATTGCTACAAGATAATATGATGCTACAAGATAACGGTTTTTGAAATAGTGCTACAAGATTACGGGTCTTGAGAGAGTGCTACGAGTGAACGGATCTAGAAATTGCATTACGAGAGACCAGACGATAAATAGTGATCGTTGAGAACAAATCTAGGAAGTGTGCTGAGAGGACAGGCCTGGACTGGCTTATGGAGTGAGATGATTGAATAGCAGTTAGGTTCGAGCTTTGATCGAGGGTAGGCGAGAGCACATTCAGATTGGAGGACTTATGGAACTGTCAGTTAGAAAGATGCAAGACTGTTGATGTTATTACAGTCCGTGTATTATAGCATGCAAGACTGTTGATGTTATTACAGTCCATATATTATAGCACGCAAGACTATTGATGTTATTACAGTCCATGTATTATAGCATGCAAGACTGTTGATGTTATTACAGTCCATGTATTATAGCATGCAAGACTGTTGATGTTATTACAGTCCATGTATTATAGCATGCAAGACTGTTGATTTTATTACAGTCCATATATTATAGCACGCAAGACTATTGATGTTATTACAGTCCATGTATTATAGCATGCAAGACTGTTGATGTTATTACAGTCCATGTATTATAGCATGCAAGACTGTTGATGTTATTACAGTCCGTGTATTATAGCATGCAAGACTGTTGATGTTATTACAGTCCATGTATTATAGCATGCAAGACTGTTGATGTTATTAAAGTCCATGTATTATAGCATGCAAGACTGTTGATGTTATTACAGTCCGTGTATTATAGCATGCAAGACTGTTGATTTTATTACAGTCCATATATTATAGCACGCAAGACTGTTGATGTTATTACAGTCCATGCATTATAGCATGCAAGACTGTTGATGTTATTACAGTCCATGTATTATAGCATGCAAGACTGTTGATTTTATTACAGTCCATATATTATAGCACGCAAGACTATTGATGTTATTACAGTCCATGTATTATAGCATGCAAGACTGTTGATGTTATTACAGTCCATGTATTATAGCATGCAAGACTGTTGATGTTATTACAGTTCGTGTATTATAGCATGCAAGACTGTTGATGTTATTACAGTCCATGTATTATAGCATGCAAGACTGTTGATGTTATTACAGTCCATGTATTATAGCATGCAAGACTGTTGATGTTATTACAGTCCATGCATTATAGCATGCAAGACTGTTGATGTTATTGCAGTCCGTGTATTATAGCATGCAAGACTGTTGATGTTATTACAGTCCATGTATTATAGCATGCAATACTGTTGATGTTATTACAGTCCATGTATTATAGCATGCAAGACTGTTGATGTTATTACAGTCCATGTATTATAGCATGCTAGACTGTTGATGTTATTACAGTCCATGTATTATAGCATGCAAGACTGTTGATGTTATTAAAGCCTGAGTTATTGGCTGTAAATGTCGTATGTGATGTACACCTTTCTGTAAGATACACCACTATAACAAAACGGTGCATAGGAAAAGAACAGATGTTGAAATTAAATGCTACGTGTTAACAGATATTAAATTCGCTCTATCTACAAGAGAACTGTGAACATGCTGCTACGAGCGGAAACAAAGCTTGAAGTCAGCCAGCTGGTTAATGTTCTGGTTGATAAAATGAACATAGCTGTATATGAATGTAGCTGTAGTTATATATGAATCTAGCTGTATATGCAAGTAGCT
Source organism: Megaustenia siamemsis (assembly GCA_032433765.1). Lineage (NCBI taxonomy): Eukaryota > Metazoa > Mollusca > Gastropoda > Stylommatophora > Ariophantidae > Megaustenia > Megaustenia siamemsis. The sequence goes on from JAVIAB010000139.1 coordinate 65,882,876, forward strand.
GTAGCTGTATATGAATGTAGCTGTATATGCATGTAACTGTAGCTGTATATTAATGTAGCTGTATATGAATCTAGCTGTATATGCAAGTAGCTGTAGCTGTATATGAATGTAGCTGTAGTTGTATATGAATCTAGCTGTATATGTAAGTAGCTGTAGCTGTATATGAATGTAGCTGTAGCTGTATATGAATCTAGCTGTATATGCAAGTAGCTGTAGCTGAATATGAATGTAGCTGTAGTTGTATATGAATCTAGCTGTATATGCAAGTAACTGTAGCTGTATATGAATGTAGCTGTATATGCATGTAACTGTTGCTGTATATTAATGTAGCTGTATATGAATGTCTCCCTTTTGTTACCGGGGCCTCATTATGTGGGAAGTAAAGAATAGTGACACTGTGACCTTCTAGGCATGTCGTAAGAGGCGACTAATGAGATTGATCAATGGCTTGACAAGCTGTCATTGTAAAAAGCATTGTTATGGAAACAGCGCCATAGATTTTAGAAGCAGTGATCTCTGCAATATGTGCCATTTTGACACGCAAAGTTTCTGTATTTGAGATTGTGGTTCTGCCCTATGTGCCGTCTTCGGCTCGAAAGGACAATAGATAGATAGATATGAATGTAGCTGTAGCTGTATATGAATGTAGCTGTATATGAATGTAGCTGTAGCTGTATATGAATGTAGCTGTATATTAATGTAACTGTATATGAATGTAGCTGTAGCTGTAAATTAATGTAGCTGTAAATTAATGTAGCTGTAGCTGTATATGAATGTAGCTGTAGTTGTAAATTAATGTAGCTGTAGCTGTATATGAATGTAGCTGTAACTGTATATGAATGTAGCTGTAGCTGTATATGAATGTAGCTGTAGCTGTATATTAATGTAGCTGTATATGAATGTAGCTGTAGCTGTATATTAATGTAGCTGTATATTAATGTAGCTGTATATGAATGCAGCTGTAGCTGTATATGAATGCAGCTGTAGCTGTATATGAATGTAGCAGTAGCTGTATATGAATGTAGCTATAGCAGTATACACAGGCAGGCCTGTGAGGGTAAGGCTGAAATCTTAATGAGAATATTCTTTAGTTATACCAGTGAGGTAAAACAAAGTGTCTGGGAGATACTTGTACTTGTCTTGAAAGGAAAACACAAATATACAATTTATTCCCGAGTTGTGTTCGTAATCCTATGCTATAGTCATGAGTACACATACATGAAAGACATCGCCAATGATCGCGACGTTTTTAGGTTGCTTAGTTGGCCGTGTGCTCTAGCGTTTGTTTCTTGTGGCAAGGCGCTGTACCAAGAAGTTCGGGTTCGATCCTGCTTCGAGCTGTCTATTGTTCTTTGTTTTGTTTATGTTGTTGATTATATGTGAATTTTTTTTTCCACTGTTGGAAACATAGCTCTTCCCCTGAAATGATATGCAAATAAGCAACAAAACCGAGACGCAGACAAAGACATACAAACAGACATATACACATATACACAGACATATACACACGTACGTTCATGCTCTCGATAAGCATCGATAGAAGAAATAATAATATTGAAATAAATGCTCATAGATAATTTCAAACTGAGACATACAGAAATTATAAGGGCGCAGAATTACTGAAATAACTCTCGCGGTTTGTGAGAAAAAAAAAACCCACCTGACTAGAGGTACGTGTCTTAATCCAAGCTGGCCTGTCTATTTTCTGTATCTGTTGTGTTGTATCTTTGCAGGAGTTCGGGTCAATATTCCACAATTGGTTACTGCAACATTGCGGGTTGTTCAATTAAAGGGCCCAAGAGAACACAGTGAAATCTTGTTTCAATTATTTAAAGAGTTGGAATGTGAGGCAGGAGGAGTGAAGCAATCGTTCCATAATTGTCGGCCCTTTGTCTGGAGGCTGTAACAGCAGAATCTCCTAAAACTTTAAACCTGTTACCAATAATGTGTTTGATTTTCTCTTCGTTCCTAGTGTGTAGCGACCGTATAGGCTTGTGTGGACGGAAATTATTGTTCCTGATCTAGTAAATGTAATTATTTACATAGTTTTGATTATATTGTAATGAATGTGGAACTGTATAGCTATAGTTGCAATAACGTAGAAATAAACATGTATATATCGATGACTTCCGGGTTCACCCAGCCTTAAATGGGTACCGGAATTTTTATGGGAAAGTAAAGCGGCACGGACTAAATACCAAACCTATTACCCCAAAAAATCATGTGCCGAAGGTCTATAAAAATTATGGTCACTAACACTATATTCCCTATACCGCACTTGGCGTGACGGGGCTCTTTACTTCTTTGCTTTAGTTGTGGTAATATGTTATGGCTGTGTAACCAAAACGGCTTTTCCCCATTGTGTGTTTTTCGGTGTATGTGTGTGTGTCGGTGGGTATCTGTGGGATTAGAGAATAAAGGCTGCATACCCAGTGCTGTTTGAGTTAGGAGTTTGGGTATGATTTTGTACAAATTTCTACCCCGGCAGGAAAAAAAAAAAATCCTCACGTAACAGTGAACCTGCGTGAGCCGTGATTCAAACCTACGTCTAACATAATGGGATAACGACAGGTTATCCACTGGGCCACCTGCTCTTCAATTTAAATAATACTCAATTATGTAATTATTATGGAACTGCGTGTAGTTATATATTAGTATTGTACACTATGTTTTGCTATCCTCAAACATATGTATATGAGTGTGTATATATATATATATATATATATATGAGTATTATGTAAACATGTATTATAAGTAAAAGGGTTATGTAACATGTTATAGTATATAATGATTAAGCACAAATATGTAGCAGTAGTATATAACAGTATATAACAATGTGCGATAGCATATAATGATTGTGTAAAATTATGTGGCAGTATATAATTATTACGTAACAAAACCAATTATATGTAAAGGTATAACAGTATATAGTAATATATAAGAGGGTTGTGAAAGACTGTGATAATATGTGACAATTTGGAACAGTATGCGTTTTTTTAAGGAAATTATGTACAATGCGAATACTAAATGTGCAGTATATGTAATGCTATAATATGTATCAATAGCATGCAGAATATAGCAGATATATCGATCAACGGCTTCTTGGTTCACCCAGTAATCATTAGATAGCAGAGATTTTGTTCTAGAACTAAGATGGCCCTGGCGCACTGTAAACCGTATGACTCAAACATGAGTGGAAGTTGTAGCTTTTGGGCGCTCAAAACTATATTTGTTGCAAGCCACACCGTAGATGGGACAGAGTTGCCACGCCGGAGATGGGACAGAGTTGCCACGCCGGAGATGGGACAGAGTTGCCACGTCGAAGATGGGACAGAGTTGCCACGTCGGAGATGGGACAGAGTTGACATGCCGGAGATGGGACAGAGTTGCCACGTCGGAGATGGGACAGAGTTGCCACACCGTAGATGGAACAGAGTTGTCACACCATAGATGGGACAGAGTTGCCACACCGTAGATGGAACAGAGTTGCCACGCCGGAGATGGAACAGAATTGCCACACCGGAGATGGGACAGAGTTGTCACACCGTAGATGGGACAGAGTTGTCACACCGTAGATGGGACAGAGTTGTCACACCGTAGATGGGACAGAGTTGTCACACCGTAGATGGGACAGAGTTGTCACACCGTAGATGGGACAGAGTTGTCACACCGTAGATGGGGCAGAGTTGCCACACCGTAGGTGGGACAGAGTTGTCATACCGTAGATGGGACAGAGTTGCCACACCGGAGATGGGACAGAGTTATCACGCCGGAGATGGGACAGAGTTGCCACGTCGAAGATGGGACAGAGTTGCCACGTCGGAGATGGGACAGAGTTGACATGCCGGAGATGGGACAGAGTTGCCACGTCGGAGATGGGACAGAGTTGCCACACCGTAGATGGAACAGAGTTGTCACACCATAGATGGGACAGAGTTGCCACACCGTAGATGGAACAGAGTTGCCACGCCGGAGATGGAACAGAATTGCCACACCGGAGATGGGACAGAGTTGTCACACCGTAGATGGGACAGAGTTGTCACACCGTAGATGGGACAGAGTTGTCACACCGTAGATGGGACAGAGTTGTCACACCGTAGATGGGACAGAGTTGTCACACCGTAGATGGGACAGAGTTGTCACACCGTAGATGGGGCAGAGTTGCCACACCGTAGGTGGGACAGAGTTGTCATACCGTAGATGGGACAGAGTTGCCACACCGGAGATGGGACAGAGTTATCACGCCGGAGATGGGACAGAGTTGCCACGCCGGAGATGGGACAGAGCTGTCACGCCGGAGATGGGACAGAGTTGCCACACCGGAGATGGGACAGAGTTGCCACACCGGAAATGGGACAGAGTTGCCAAACCGAAGATGGGACAGAGTTGTCACACCGGAAATGGGACAGAGTTGCCAAAACCGGAGGTGGGACAGAGTTGCCACACCGGAGATGGGACAGAGGTTTTGTCTTGTTTTCCTCTTCTCAATGATTAATGACAATCAGCATTAAAGTGGGAGAGGATGGAAGGTGAGCACGGAGGGTAGAATGACCAAAAAAATTAAAGCTTGTGAAAGAATTAAAAGAGAGGAAGAGATTGGGAAAAAAATGAGAGCGTAAGAAACAAAATATTGAGGAAGAAGCAAGAGTGTGAGTAAGAGGAGGATAAAGAAGAGGAAAGCTATAGAGTGCGCGAAAATTATTAGATTCAGATAGAGAAGGTATAAGAGAGAGAGAGAGAGAGAGAGAGAGAGAGAGAGAGAGAGAGTGAGAGAGACTTAGCAAGTGATGGAAGTCTTTTGGTTTTATTTTTTTATTCGTCTGTTCACTAGTGAGAGTGGAGTTAACTCAGAATTCTTGTCAAGATAGGAGCCGTGATTGTTCAGTGAATTGGACTAGTCAAGATTGGAGCGGTTATTGTTCAGTGAATTTGACTAGTCAAGATAGGAACCGTGATTGTTCAGTGAATTGGACTAGTCAAGATTGGAGCGGTGATTGTTCAGTGAATTGGACTAGTCAAGATTGGAGCGATGATTGTTCAGTGAATTGGACTAGTCTAGATAGGAGCCGTGATTGTTCAGTGAATTGGACTAGTCAAGATTGGAGCGGTGATAGCTCAGTGAACTGGACTAGTCAAGATAGGAGCCGTGATTGTTCAGTGAATTGGGCTAGTCAAGATTGGAGCGGTGATAGCTCAGTGAACTGGACTAGTCAAGATAGGAGCCGTGATTGTTCAGTGAACTGGACTAGTCAAGATAGGAGCCGTGATTGTTCAGTGAATTGGACTAGTCAAGATAGGAGCCGTGATTGTTCAGTGAATGGGACTAGTCAAGATAGGAGCCGTGATTGTTCAGTGAATTGGACTAGTCAAGATTGGGGCCGTGATAGGTCAGTGAAATGGACTAGTCAAGATAGGAGCCGTGATTGTTCAGTGAATTGGACTAGTCAAGATTGGGGCCGCGATAGGTCAGTGAACTGGACTAGTCAAGATAGGAGCCGTGATTGTTCAGTGAATTGGACTAGTCAAGATAGGAGCCGTGATTGTTCAGTGAATTGGACTAGTCAAGATAGGAGCCGTGATTGTTCAGTGAATTGGACTAGTCAAGATAGGAGCCGTGATAGGTCAGTGAACTGGACTAGTCAAGATAGGAGCCGTGATAGCTCAGTGAACTGGACTAGTCAAGATAGGAGCCGTTATAGCTGAGTGAACTGGACTAGTCAAGATAGGAGCCGTGATAGCTTAGTGAACTGGACTAGTCAAGATAGGAGCCGTGATAGCTCTGTGAACTGGACTAGTCAACATATGAGCCGTGATAGGTCAGTGAACTGGACTAGTAAAGATAGAAGCCGTGATAGGTCAGTGAACTGGACTAGTCAACATAGAAGCCGTGATAGGTCAGTGAACTGGACTAGTCAAGATAGGAGCCGTGATAGCTCAGTGGTTAGTGATCTGGACTAGTCAAGATAGAAGCCGTGATTGTTCAGTGAATTGGACTAGTCAAGATAGGAGCCGTGATAGGTCAGTGAACTGGACTAGTCAAGATAGGAGCCGTGATAGCTCAGTGAACTGGTTTAGTCAAGATAAAAGCCGTGGTAGCTCATTGAACTGGACTGGTTAAGATAGGAGTTCAATCCTGGTAGACGACTTTCCAGTTTATTCAACTTCAATGGGAGCAAAATGTTATGTCTTCACAACATTCCTGTATGGGGCGGAAACATGGACATTAGACATGAAAACAGAGCAGAAACAATCTGAAAACTTTGAAATGTGGATTTATAGAATAATAGGAGGAATTGGATTGAAAATAAAGAAAGCAAATGATGAAGTCTTAAAACAACTACAAATGAGAAGAGAACTACTAAACACAATTCAAACAAGACAAATGAGATTTTTGGTCCATGTTAAGACGCAACAGCCTACTAAATGTATAATCTTGGAAGGAAAAATATAAGATAAAAGAGGCAAAAGCAGACCATACTAACAGGGACGAGTAACATCAAAATATGGACAAGTCAGTCTATGACAACCTACATTATCAAAGCAAGAGACAGAGCAGAATGGCGCTCCATGGTAGCCAAATTTCGATGCGGAAACGGCACTCAATGTTTCACCCTCTCACATCATGGCCCCCAAATCGTGATGGTTCCCTACTGATGTTGGAGACAGACTTTCTTGTTGTCTTGATCTACAAATCGTGATGGTTCCCTACTGATGTTGGAGACAGACTTTCTTGTTGTCTTGATCTACAAATCGTGATGATTCCCTACTGATGTTGGAGACAGACTTTCTTGTTGTCTTGATCTGCAAATCGAGATGATTCCCTACTGATGTTGGAGACAGACTTTCTTGTTGTCTTGATCTACAAATCGTGATGGTTCCCTACTGATGTTGGAGACAGAATTTCTTGTTGTCTTGATCTACAAATCGTGATGGTTCCCTACTGATGTTGGAGACAGACTTTCTTGTTGTCTTGATCTACAAATCGTGATGGTTCCCTACTGATGTTGGAGACAGACTTTCTTGTTGTCTTGATCTACAAATCGTGATGGTTCACTACTGATGTTGGAGACAGACTTTCTTGTTGTCTTGATCTACAAATCGTGATGATTCCCTACTGATGTTGGAGACAGACTTTCTTGTTGTCTTGATCTACAAATCGTGATGATTCCCTACTGATGTTGGAGACATACTTTCTTGTTGTCTTGATCTACAAATCGTGATGATTCCCTACTGATGTTGGAGACAGACTTTCTTGTTGTCTTGATCTACAAATCGTGATGGTTCCCTACTGATGTTGGAGACAGACTTTCTTGTTGTCTTGATCTACAAATCGTGATGGTTCCCTACTGATGTTGGAGACAGACTTTCTTGTTGTCTTGATCTACAAATCGTGATGGTTCCCTACTGATGTTGGAGACAGACTTTCTTGTTGTCTTGATCTACAAATCGTGATGATTCCCTACTGATGTTGGAGACAGACTTTCTTGTTGTCTTGATCTGCAAATCGAGATGATTCCCTACTGATGTTGGAGACAGACTTTCTTGTTGTCTTGATCTACAAATCGTGATGGTTCCCTACTGATGTTGGAGACAGAATTTCTTGTTGTCTTGATCTACAAATCGTGATGGTTCCCTACTGATGTTGGAGACAGACTTTCTTGTTGTCTTGATCTACAAATCGTGATGGTTCCCTACTGATGTTGGAGACAGACTTTCTTGTTGTCTTGATCTACAAATCGTGATGGTTCACTACTGATGTTGGAGACAGACTTTCTTGTTGTCTTGATCTACAAATCGTGATGATTCCCTACTGATGTTGGAGACAGACTTTCTTGTTGTCTTGATCTACAAATCGTGATGATTCCCTACTGATGTTGGAGACATACTTTCTTGTTGTCTTGATCTACAAATCGTGATGATTCCCTACTGATGTTGGAGACAGACTTTCTTGTTGTCTTGATCTACAAATCGTGATGGTTCCCTACTGATGTTGGAGACAGACTTTCTTGTTGTCTTGATCTACAAATCGTGATGGTTCCCTACTGATGTTGGAGACAGACTTTCTTGTTGTCTTGATCTACAAATCGTGATGGTTCCCTACTGATGTTGGAGACAGACTTTCTTGTTGTCTTGATCTACAAATCGTGATGGTTCACTACCGATGTTGGAGACAGACTTTCTTGTTGTCTTGACCTCTATTTTCAGAAAATCATCTTCACCCTATTTAGTTGTCCATTCGTACCTCAACATTACTCTGCTAAACCACATTTCTGCATATGTAAACAAGTTATTGTTTGTTATCCGATTATCCATGATTCACTTCTATATATTAGGATTGACGCAACATAACACTGAAGAACTCGGTTTCTTACTGACATTGACAAAGATGTCCTGTAAATTAATTGTTTTTTTATGTTTTAAGTTTGTAGTATGTCTCAACTATATTCTACATCTTGTGTCAGCACTACACCTTGTGTCAGCACTACACCTTGTGTCAGCACTACATCTTGTGTCAGCACTACACCTTGTGTCAGAACTGCATATTGTGTCATTTCTACATCTTGTGTCACGACTACATCTTGTGTCAGCACTACATCTTGTGTCAGCATTACACCTTGTGTCAGCACTACATCTTGTGTCAGCACTACATCTTGTGTCAGCACTACATCTTGTGTCAGCACTACATCTTGTGTCAGCACTATACCTTGTGTCAGCACTACATCTTGTGTCAGCATTACACCTTGTGTCAGCACTACATCTTGTGTCAGCACTACACCTTGTGTCAGCACTACATCTTGTGTCAGCACTACATCTTGTGTCAGCACTACATCTTGTGTCAACACCACACGTTGTGTCAGCATTACATCTTGTGTAGGCATTACATCTTGTGTCAGCATTACATCTTCTGTCAGCATTACATCTTGTGTCAGCACTACATCTTGTGTCAGCACTACATCTTGTGTCAGCACTACATCTTGTGTCAGCACTACATCTCGTGTCTGCGCTACATCTTGTGTCAGCACTACATCTTGTGTCAGCGCTACATTTTGTGTCAGCACTGTACGTTATGTCAGCACTACATCTTGCGTCAGCACTATACCTTATGTCAGCACTACATCTTGTGTCAGCACTATACCTTATGTCAGCACTACATCTTGTGTCAGCACTATACCTTATGTCAGCACTACATCTTGTGTCAGCACTATACCTTATGTCAGCACAATATCTTGTGTCAGCACTACATCTTGTGTCAACACTACATCTTGTGTCAGCACTACATCTTGTGTCAGCACCACATCTTGTGTCAGCACTACATCTTGTGTCAGCACTACATCTTGTGTCAACACTACATCTTGTGTCAGCACTACATCTTGTGTCAACACTACATCTTGTGTCAGCACTACATCTTGTGTCAGCACCACATCTTGTGTCAGCACTACATCTTGTGTCAACACTACATCTTGTGTCAGCACTACATCTTGTGTCAGCACTACATCTTGTGTCAACACTACATCTTGTGTCAGCACTACATCTTGTGTCAGCACCACATCTTGTGTCAGCACTACATCTTGTGTCAGCACTACATCTTGTGTCAGCACTACATCTTGTGTCAGCACCACATCTTGTGTCAGCACTACATCTTGTGTCAGCACTACATCTTGTGTCAGCACTACATCTTGTGTCAGCACTACATCTTGTGTCAGCACTACATCTTATGTCAGCACCACATCTTGTGTCAGCACCACATCTTGTGTCAGCACTACATCTTGTGTCAGCACTATACCTTATGTCAGCACTACATCTTGTGTCAGCACTATACCTTATGTCAGCACTATATCTTGTGTCAGCACTACATCTTGTGTCAACACTACATCTTGTGTCAGCACTACATCTTGTGTCAGCACCACATCTTGTGTCAACACTACATCTTGTGTCAGCACTACATCTTGTGTCAACACTACATCTTGTGTCAGCACTACATCTTGTGTCAGCACCACATCTTGTGTCAGCACTACATCTTGTGTCAACACTACATCTTGTGTCAGCACTACATCTTGTGTCAGCACTACATCTTGTGTCAACACTACATCTTGTGTCAGCACTACATCTTGTGTCAGCACTACATCTTGTGTCAGCACTACATCTTGTGTCAGCACTACGTCTTGTGTCAGCACCACATCTTGTGTCAGCACTACATCTTGTGTCAGCACTACATCTTGTGTCAGCACTACATCTTGTGTCAGCACTACATCTTGTGTCAGCACTACATCTTATGTCAGCACCACATCTTGTGTCAGCACTACATCTTGTGTCAGCACGACATCTTGTGTCAACACTACATTTTGTGTCAGCACTACACCTTGTGTCAGCACTATACCTTGTGTCAGCACTACATCTTGTGTCAGCATTACATCCTGTGTCAGCACTACATCTTGTGTCAGCACTACACCTTGTGTCAGCACTATATCTTGTGTCAGCACTACATCTTGTGTCAGCACTACATCTTTTGTCAGTACTACATCTTGTGTTAGCACGATATCTTATGTCAGCACTACATCTTATGTCATCACTACATCTTATGTCAGCACTACATCTTATGTCAGCACTACATCTTATGTCAGCACTACATCTTGTGTCCGCTCTACATCTTGTGTCAGCACTACATCATGTGTCAACACTATATCTTATGTCAGCACTACATCTTGTGTCAGCACTACATCTTGTGTCAGCACTACATCTTGTGTCAGCACTACATCTTATGTCAGCACTACATCTTATGTCAGCACTGCATCTTCCACTGAAGTTATTTGCATCCCCAGAAATGAACTCATTGACCTGTTTGACCGCTAGTGACAGTCATGAGTTGACACACTTTCCAACCACAAACAAATGCTTTACTAAATCTTAACCTTCCTTTACGCTACCTTGTGTTGTTCTTTGTATGTTGATGTGCCAGATTCTCATTCTTATGTTTGGTCAGAACATTTGCTGCTTTGAGCCAGTTCGAACTGTCTGGCTATGTTCTGTTACATAGAAGTAGACTAGTCACATCTCTCCTCTACTAGTCCACACTCTATCACTTCGTCTGTCCTCTATGTCGCTTACCCCACTCTACGACATCTCTCCTCTACTAGTCCACACTCTATCACTTCGTCTGTCCTCTATGTCACTTACCCACTCTACGACATCTCTCCTCTACTAGTCCACACTCTATCACTTCGTCTGTCCTCTATGTCACTTACCCCACTCTACGACATCTCTCCTCTACTAGTCCACACTCTATCACTTCGTCTGTCCTCTATGTCACTTACCCCACTCTACGACATCTCTCCTCTACTAGTCCACACTCTATCACTTCGTCTGTCCTCTATGTCACTTACCCCACTCTACGACATCTCTCCTCTACTAGTCCACACTCTATCACTTCGTCTGTCCTCTATGTCACTTACCCCACTCTACGACATCTCTCCTCTACTAGTCCACACTCTATCACTTCGTCTGTCCTCTATGTCACTTACCCCACTCTACGTCATCTCTATCTTCCTCTCAGGTACCCTATTTTTTTCTAGTCTGTTTTTTTGTGTGCTTTTTGTATGTACACGGACCTGTTTTTGGAAACATCCGTTAATGCGTGTTATGCGCGCACATTTTCACTTTTGTGCACGCAGACGCACCCCGTGCGCACTTCCGTTCTTGCCACATGAGAGAGACAGGGAAGACTTTATTCTTATTTCCCTTTCATTTCTCCTTCTTGTTCTAAACTATTATAATTTATTATTTTTTTAAATTTGTTATTGTAAATTCATATTTTTACGTGTGTTGTATTTTTGTTCCAGTTGAAGGTCTATTGCGCCGAAACGTGGTTCTGGTTTGTGTTGTCCACTTGTTATGTGAAGCTTTAACTATACCGTTATATACATATTTTTTTTCTTCACTTTTCTCCTATGTTCTGTTACAACTGGTGCATGCCTATTGCTCTCAACGTTGAGAGCTGTTTGTAAGATTCAGGAATTTAATTTCACATGAATCCTTTCAGTCGTTTCTTGACGGTATGTTTTTTGTTTGATTCATTACCACTTTAATTAATTAGCAAATTCTTTATTAGCTGCTATTTTGTTCTTTATTTTCTGTTTTATTTCTGATTACTCTCATGATGAGCGTGTTTCATCATGTCTTTAGACCGCATTAGGCTGTACAGCTTATAGGTTCTGCTCACTCATCAGCGTATGTCCAGCTCTCAGGTTTGATGTAGTTAAGTCATGGTTCCGTCCTAGCCTGCGGGAAGGAGGTTATGGTGTGCCTTCATTTTTAAATGAAAATTGTGTGGGAGTTGTGGTCAGTATTTCGCTAGGCCGAAACACTTTTCCGCAAAATATGTCAGGTATTTATTTTCATGGTATTTAAAAAAATGAATTATGGAATACAGTTAGTGAATTAATCAAAACAGGAAAGAAAAAAATAATTCAGAGATTGAATTGAAAGAATAAAAGAAAAAGAGAGTGAATTGAGAGTGAACATTAAGAGACAATTGAGAGAGTAATTGAGAGTTAATTGAGAGAAAATTGAGGGAATAATTTAACGAGAAAAGAAGGGACACATGAGAGAATAAATGAGAGAGAGGTGAAAGAGTAAATGATAAATATGAGCGAAAGTACATGAGCGAAAAATTAGAGAGGAAACTGAGAGAGAGAAATGGAGAATGGGATAACAACAAAGAGAAAATGGAGAGAATAACTGTGAGAATAATTGAGAGATAAGTGTGAGAGCGAAGTGAATGATATATGAGTGGATAAATAATAGAGTAATATGAGAGAAAAAAATTAGAGAGAGAGAGAGAGAGAGAGAGAGAGAGAGAAATAGAGAATGGGATACCAACAAAGAGAAAATGGAGAGAATAACTGTGAGAATAATTGAGAGATAGGTGTGAGAGCGAAGTGAATGATATATGAGTGGATAAATAATAGAGTAATATGAGAGAAAAAAAAATAGAGAGAGAGAGAGAGAGAAGTGTGAGAAAGATGAATGCTATATGGTGAATAAATAAGAGAGTAAACAGAGGGAATAAATAAGAGATATGTGTGAAGAAAAGAGAAAGATACTTGAAAATAAATGAGAATATGTGCAAATAAATGAGACAAAAATGAGGAATGTGAAAGAAATACAGATAATAAATAAGAGAGAGAAGCAGAGAGAATATTGGGGAGAAATGAGGAATAAATTAAAGATAAAAGAGAAAATAAGAGAGAGAGAGAGAAATAGAGATAATAATGAGAGAGAAATGAAAGAATAACTGAGAGAATACACGAGATAGAAATGAGAGAATAATTGAACGCGAAATGAGTAGAAACAATAAGTAAGAGAAATGAGAGAGAAATAAAAGAATAATTAAAAGAATAAAAGAGAGAATAAATTAGCGAGAAAATAAAGAACAATTAAGGGAATAAGTGAGAGAAAGAAACAGAGAGAAACGTAAGTGAGAGGACTGGGAAGAATAATGAGAGAAAGGAAATGAGAGAATAAATGAGAGAATACATGAGAGAGATAATTGAACGGCTAAATAAAAGAAACAAATGAGTTAATAATTAAGAAAGAGAACTGAGAACATGTTTTTATTGTTACTGCCTTTGACGTCTTGGCTGTTGGTGACAAGCAATTATGATTTGCCAATAATTTGGTAATAGTGTTTTATGCTAAATGCTCGTTTTACTGACCAGCTTCTCTCGTGACCGAACCGGCCAATGTTTGATAGACAGATCTAACTGCAGAAAGAATAAGATGCATTTGTGTTGTTCGTCTCATCTACTTTTCCCTGCGCCTTTTGTTTTCTGATTTTGACATCATCACTCTCTGAATATTGCTGTGCCAATGAGTATTTTTGTTTTCTGTGTGTGACGATCTGACACTCGTTTCTTCCGATACTTTACGTTGATAGAGAATCCACTCAAGGAAGCTCTGCACACATTGTTATATCTGTTCAGCACTGGTCTGCCCTTTGATTTCTCTCCCTATGTTCTGCAAACAACAACTGTTTGGGAATATATTTGCTGCCTAATCTTCTCACATGACGCAACAACCCAAATCTCTGATCCTAAGTGTTGCCATGATGGATGGAAGATTTGCTCGTTGAAAGACGCTAGAGATGGTTACTCTGTCCAGGCATTTGATGATCTTATCTTGCTAAGGCAACACATGAAATCTGTCTAACTACTTCTCCTGTCCTGTAAAGATAGTCAAAGGGTCGAATTAATATATCAAATGTGCTAAGCATACAACTTTAGTAAACTATAATCCTTATCCTGAGTGTTAGGTGTGCAAGAAAAGATGCTTCAGTTTACCAAATGTTGAAGTGGCTTTTCCAATACAGGTATTTACCTCTTCGTCCAGTAAGATAGTGGTTGTGAACG